>JAOTOK010056628.1:0-17973 GCA_025770025.1 Virgularia gustaviana
GAGAAGGGCTCTAGCAGAAAAAGGGTAAAAAACATTTCCATACCTTTTATTTCTAGCTACACCCTAATAATATGTTCATCTTGTATGATATTGCGTTCGTTGTCAGTTTAGCCTTGGGAGGTTTATGGAATTCAAACGAATAAAACTAATTAAAATAATCCTTGGAAAGAAGATTACCACACGTATGGTGTTTATTTTAACGATACAATGCAGACTGTCTTAGGTGGTTAGTTTTTCTCAAGTGTACCACCATTTTTGTAGAGAGGTGGATGGTCAAATATCTAGGCCTGAGCAAACAATTTTGCGCAAAATCGCATTTCGTTTGCCTATTTTGCCAAGTTCTGTTCCGATGATTTCGTGATACAAAATAAACATAATTTAACGCGAAATTTATTCTCAGTAGAAACTTATCTTATTGTCTGCGTATATGCATGTTTCAGATAGTTTATTAATTGTTACGGTATATTAAACTTGAAGTGCTTTTATTTGAAGGTAAACCAGACAATGTAGCTAGCGTATGCATGTGTGACAGTGCGAGTGAGATTTCTAAGGAAAGCCATGTCTTGGTGTGTAACTGGAAGTGAGTAGCCTGCTAGCCGGCTGTCCTATTTGGTTTCGTGGACTTATTGGTAGCTTGAGGCATGCAAATTCTTCCGCTAGAAAGTAAGCCGGATTGCGTTAGACAAGGTAAAATTCGCAATAGCTACCAACAAAGAGCATAATTTAATTCAGTAGACAAGTTAATTCGTGCTTTCTTATATAAAACATAGTAGACTTATTCAGTTCTATTTTTGCGGTGTAACTAAATTTTTTCACGCTTACGGATTGGACTTCAATATTAAATTGTCATAACATCAACATAGATTATCATTCGATATAAGCATACCAAAGCCAGGTGGCATGACGGTTGTCAGTTTTTATCCTGTCAATTATCTGCAGTTGATATTGATAAACAATAACAACGGTGTTTTGAAGCGTTCTGCGCTCTGAAATAACAACGAAGGCTTATCAGAAGCATACAGGACACAACAACATGTCTTGAAGAATTGATCAAGGGTAGAAAGAAAACAAAAAGAGTTGTGATGTATTATAAAGTATGAAGTCAACAGAACAGAAATCCGTTGCAATGGTTAAATGTCGAACGTGCATTCGTATGTTTTGGGGATATACTTCTAATTCGTATGGAGTAACGTGAGGCATTAGGCTATCACAAACATTTATAGGTTTGTAAAGTTACTGTGTGGCAGAGTGCGTGCTGCAGTCTGAGGTAAAATAGTATAGCGAACTGTGAAAATGATGTACTTAGTGTTGCTGACGCTTCGAACAAATCCCTTTACTAATCGGTGAAAAGCGACGATGGAATCTGCCCTTTAGAAGTCTTTTTTCGGATCGATAAGGAATAATGTTGATTAAGCCTAAACTGTTGCCTGTTGTATGTTGACATCAACGGCTATTTTACAGCTTGTTTCAATTTGTATTTTAGTTTTGAAACTGACTATAGCAGCTATCTAGAATCAAAACTTTACTGATAACTGACATTACAAAGATTGCTAAAATTGACTGCGTATCTTCTTCCGCATTTATTAGTATTTGGCTCATTTTTCTTACAACTTTCCTACAACCTTGCAAGACAACTTTTCCCAGGGAAAGTGATGCCATGAAATGTACCTTTCGTTCTTTACCATACAGGGTGTCCACGAAACTTACGAACAATAATTGCTTATAAGTCTGTGAAATTTGTAAATTGTTATTATTATATACCGAATAAAAGATCGACATAATGTAAAATTTGGAAAGTTTTTGGACCAAAATCTTGAAAGGGGTTTTTGACAGCGACCAAATGAGTGAGGTCGAACTGGTGTGGCTAAAGGAAAATAAAACCAGTGGTAGTCATATTGGAGTGCCTTATAACGTTGCGATACTTCATGCTACTGCAGTTCCAGCTATGGCATCCATATTAATTAAAAGTTCTAAGATCAACACTGTAAAAGTATTGAGGGTTCCATGACACACGTAAAGCTTGAATGTTAAATTACCTTATTTACATGCCATTTCGCTTTTATGTAAATTCCTTTCGTTCTAGTAGTCTCGCGACTGCCTATTCAGTTACCTAAATTGCTCATATCAACGATACTTTCTATCATCAAGAATGTTACCTTATATGCACTTCTTTACATTCGGGAATATTACGATACATCTGAGGCAGTCCGATATGGCCGACATTTCCATTGGCGTCATTATTTACTGGATCTGCCATATACTAAGTAGCTACGCGTCGATCAGTATAGCTAATCCAGGCTAAATTGTCCAAGTTTTGCCTAATTTTTTACCACTATATGTAAGTTCAATACCTACATCATAAAATTGTTCTGTAGCACGTTGTCTTATATGGTGCAATCGGTGGACTGATTCACCATATGCATCCATCAAATCAAATCAAATACGCTAAAGAATTTTATTATGTGTCATATTATTGTATAGTAGTTCAGAAGTTATGCGAAACAAGTAGGTTAAGTGGGAATTTTAGTCTCATTTCTTTAGAGTTGCTGCTTAAAGCAACGCATTTCAAGAAATGGAAAAATTAATTTGTCAAAAGACTGACAGATATCGATCACCAATGGATAATAACGACGTACCGATTGCGCACCGATTTGAACAATTGGCTCACAGTTCAGCTTTCTGGGTATCATTTCTTATGAACTTTCTATTTATATTTATACAGTAAAACCAACTAAAAGTAAAAATCCTACTACCCAATCATATACCTAGTGCAATATAAATAGTTAATGTGTTGCTAGTTGCAATAACTATTTTTTTCTAATGATTGAGACGACTTTGCTAGAACTGGACTACACTTTAAGAATTCACCAAATTGCTTCTTCTCATACTTTGCTATTGATCTTATTAGATGTTTAAAAAAATTCAAGAAACTGGCCAGATAAAATGACAGCTTTCCTTCCGATGTTGGATGGTCTCTGCACAGAATATATAGCAGCTAGCATTGATAAACTTTGGCGATTCACAAACATTCCCCATTTAACAAATTGACTAGCCCTTCGTTATATAGCTAGCTTAGGGTATTGTATTCGTTTGTAACTAAAATGGAAAACTTTTTTCCAAGCGAGTTTTTACTGCTCTGTCTAATGTCAGATGGGACGATTTTAGTCTTCAAGAAACAAATATCTGTCCTTAAAAGGGTTAAGGACCTGCATCTTATAATCTCAGAGTATCATACCCATGCAACCACTTTCATTGAAGGCAACGCACTTGGCGGTGCTGATGTGTTAAATGTTCACACGATTTACAGTTAATACCACTTTGGATGCTTGCGTTTAACCCTTCAAGATTGTTTACGTGGTTTCCTTGGTGTAGAAATAATCTTCAAGTTCAGTGCTTTTTTTGAATGAAAAAAAGGCCACGAGAATATGAAATTATATAAAATGGCACGTTGCAGATCAGCTTAGAACAATGTTCTCGTTGAATTACAGGAATATCTGATAGTAGTAGATATTTTAAGACTTTTGAGAAGGAAACAAACTGACGCGGACTGCAGCTATAGGGTAATTTGTAAGGAATTACTGACTAGACTGATGTGTTTTGTTTGTTATCTTTTCTAGTACATTTTTGTTTTCATAGATTCTCCATCAACTAGCAGTCCAACATGCGTATTATAGCGTATATTGGACTGGTCGAATACGATTTTTATCGACCGCTCGCCAGCCAATCAGCGTGCCTCATTTGTCTTTGCCATGAAGTTATAAGATCATTTTACATTTACCACTCATATACAGGAAGACTGTAATATTGATCGGTCCCATGACACGCTTGCTAAAAAACAACCTTATTTACATGTCACTTCGCTTTTATGTGAATTTCTTGGTTCTTTATAGCCTCGGACTGGCTCAGTTACTTAATTTGTATTAAAATGCGATGGGATGCACTTCCTTACGATGAAATATTAGTGCAACTGAGAAAGTCAATATGGCCGCCACTGCCTTCATACACTGGATTTGCCATATAGATGCACTATATATTTCAGTCGCTATTATAACTAAACTCAGTAACATATGCATAGAGTACAGGGGGAATTGTTCAATGCTTGGTTAGCTTGACCCTGGGTATAGTGAGAAATTGAAGATCAAAGTTTTCAGGCGCGTCAGCTTTGTGAAACATATAGTTTCTTCTTAACAGAACAGGCTTGTAATTTAGTTAATCTGTTAAGAAGCGAATTTTAAATGAAAAATAATGATTGTGAGATAGTTAGAGGAAAGTAAGAGACAGCCCTCGGAGAAATCTGAACCTGCACTATATCAGGATTCCGGTTTGCGACACAGATTGGACTTGATTGAGTTTTGATCCTGCTTGTACCAGAAATACCAAAGTCACACTGTTGCAACACTGTGAAAAACAATATCTGCACTGTGCCCATGCGGCCACTGCTTTTATTTTATTTGTTTTATTTCTCTTTATAATGATGAATAGTATAGCTACATTCCCTTTTCTTTATTTTATAGTAAAAAAGCTGACGGCTGAATTACGGAGAATGTATTGTAAATTTACATGCTCTATTTTGTCATCATAATAATGAAAAATACAGTCCGTCAATTTAAAAATACAAAGTACTGGCAGTAGAGATAAAAGATTTTTAACAGTGCACCTTCATTACTGACATCGATAAAGGGTAAACCCAATCATTCACGCTATATGGTTATTTTTTCTATAATTTAGCTTAGTTTTTTGCCTCAGTGCATGCATGGTTATTCTTGGTATACAACTACATGGAAAATAGTTTTTCGTATATCAGACGATTGGCAAGCTAGAAATTAGTTATGTTTCACATGCATGCAGTATGTATAACTGTGCCACACGTCCGATATGTCATTACGATAGTGCTAAATAGCATTTAATTGATTCAAATTTGAATACGGTCTCGCGCTTTCCAGTGCCATAAAAATTTAGCGCTATATACAATGCAAATTCCGTGTTTTTATAACATTCTCTATCGAAGTCGTTCTCAGCTGTTCTCAGAGAAATTTGATTCTAACATGAAGTGATCTAGTTTCTGCGAGATGTATCCGTTACAATAAGATTAATACACTTAGCTCTAAAACATGGAATATATTTGTTTTGGGCGAACGTATAAATAGTCTTAAAACATACCTCAGTTATTCACAAATTTAATTATTTATCGTGTATTACGGAAGATATATTGGGAAGTAAATTTACTAACCTTAAAATATTTTTCATATCGTTGTTAATATTGCGATTCTAAGCTCACTTTTATTTTCGAATAGTCGACTTTCCTTAACAAATTAAGTGGCGATTCCGGCAACTCTTCAAAACAGCCGGAATGAGAGACAAATTCTCAGTATATTTCTGAAGGACTCTTGCGTTTACGGAAAATATTGTCAAGAAGGAATCAAAATAACTTATAGAGGTGTCAACTTCTCGTCTTTCGACACGGTAGGATGGAACTGAGTCAGTAATGAGAATTTAAGAGGTTAAAAACATCTGTCGTATACATATGCAGCTTAGAATAACATGATGAAAAACTCACTTCCTATAACCACTAATCACTGGCTAGAGATAATCGTAAAGCCTGAAGGTTCATCTGCATAGAATACGTCGCAACAACTCAATTTCTCTAAGAAATGGTAACCAATGTAGGAAGCATAAAAATTGCTTGTTTTAACTAAAAGAAAGCGGTGTACAACAATTAGTCAAGGAGTCTACATGGGGACGTGAACTGCATGAATCTGAGAATGAGTCGTGTTACCGGAAAGCGTGGAATTTCTGATCGACGAAGATTGCTCATGACGATTTGTCATCGAGAAGTGATGTTGTCATTAGACAAGGCCGACGGGTACGTGCAGCCTCAAATGTTGCAAAGTCATATTGTTACATTATTTAGTGAAGTGTTTTTATGTAATTAAAGCAGACCAATGATGCCTAAAGTATTTTTAGACATGGATTGTTGTTGCATAAGGCAGATTGGATTTCTGCTTTTTGATGGCGCCGGCTTTTGACAAATGACAACGTCCATCATTAACTTCAGGAAGTTTTTTTTTCAGACATATGATTGCAGCTGTGTATTTTAAGGCCTTTATTAAACTAAATAACAGTGATTTCGCTCATCCTACAAGATCCTACAGGATCCTGTCTAGAATCCTATATAGTACCCTACAAGGAGACCATGTACAGGATCCTATAATATTCGCCAGGGTGATCTTGTGAGAGTTCTTCAAGGGTGTTCTTTCTGTCGGATTATAGACAATGGATTGTGTAATTAGAAAAGTACCTGGTCAACGACAGTTAAAGCGATTGGCCACAGCCCACTCATTTGTATAATACATCCAACTGTGGGGTAAACTCGAGGCGAAAAGCGGTGTCAAGAGCGCAACCCTGTAGATACAATAAGTACACTGCTAATAATCCTAAGATGTACTTCGATTTTCGAGATGGCGGAAACTAAAGGACCTGGAGGAAAACCCTCCAAGATGAGGAAAGGCCAAGAATATTTTTTTTTCAATATTCTTTTATCATTAAGTGACTATTTTATAATATAATTTATTTTATAAATTGACTGGTTAGCGGGGGAGTATTGGAGTCTCCTTCTTTTGATACTTTACTTCTTGGAGAATATCCGAAATATTTTTAGTTCATTATATTTTGGTTGAACATTTTAAGTAAAGAGATATCGGCATTTTGGGAAAGAATGCGGAGATTGATTGATAACGATTTGTAATTATATAAAATCATGCTTTCTGGTTACTGACACTCGGTGGCGAGGACCTCCCTATGGTAATTTTAAAGTTGTTTACTATGTTAAAATTTACGTTTGTCATCATAATATGTTTTCCCAAAACAATACAACGACGTTTTGCTGAGACAGAAGTCTTAAAATTGCTATATGCCCTGGCTTGATTATATGATAACAAGTGTTTGAAATAATTGCAAGCGGCAGAGTTGTATTTTATTTACACAAAAAATCGGCGCCATGTGGCACTGATAGTCGTAAAATATTGCTTGGTTATTGCTTGGGCAAACAAGAAAGTCTGTATTGTCAGGTTGAACCACGATGATAATGAGGGGCATAATTAGCAAGAAATATTGCTGTCTGCATAGAAAAACATTGGAATAAATCTTTGCTAGTTACTTTAAAAATTAAATCAAGTAAACGCACGATTAAACGAAGATGACAGTCAAGAAGAAAGAATAATGAGAGTGATTGAGAGTCTCCAACTCGCTTTAGTTTTAATTCCACTTGTCACATAGATTTTCATTCAATCTCACCGACTTTAACTGGTCCAAATGCTGTTGAACTAGGTGACAGTGAGTGAAAGCTCCATGAAAACGTTGGTAACTCTCATCAACTCGTTCTCATTCACTCCGATTTAGCTCTATACGTTAGTTTTCAGAAACAATTTGCGCTTTGAAGTGTTGTAATACGTACGCAATATCTAATTGAAGAAACAATTTCCACCAAACTGAATATGTATTGTGCGACATTGATAGAGTACAGGGTATAAAAATATCTATTTTCTAGTTCTAGTTCTAGTTCTAAGGTTATATTATACCTGGAGGATTTGATTTACTGTAGCTTCTAAGCTTCATTTAAAATTTTGATAATAAGCACTATTCTTAATTGTTGTACAGTATAGGATTTGGCACAAGCAGTAGGTTTTCACATTGGATGTTGGAACCCGCCCTAGCTAATCATTCTCCTGCAGGACCAAACACAGTTATGAGTTTAAAGTACGCAGTGCCTACACATTGAGACAAAATACAAAACACAGCCCCTCCCCCAGAGGGAGTATGCTTAAGGGGAAGATGATCGATTTGCTAGAGTTATACATATTTTAAGCCAATTTTTTTTTATTTGGGGTTCTTTTAGGACGTGGAAAATTGGCTTATTTCTTAATGTGGCTTATGTCTTTTTTCTTTTTTCAAACAATTCAAAAAACACCAATAGACAGATGCAACGTTAAGTTGGTGCCGAGTGTTCACGTTGCCAACGTGTTGATCAAATTTAGGATAGTTTGTCTCACACGAGACGGTCTTCGGCACGTGTAGTTCACATTATAACATATATCAATCATTTCTGGGAATTGAAATGCACGAAATATGACCTATTCTGGGGAACGAAATTTTATCGATTTGGCCAATTTTTTGGCTGACTTCACTCATATGCTTTGACTTTGGCGTTGATTCTGAGGATCTGGCAAGTCTGTATCTGAATTCGTGCATCAGGATGTGTTCTTCCGTGATACACCACACATATGATGTTATAATATCTATGGATAGAAAATGCGACTTACTTGGATTCTCCAACAGAAATTATATAAGAATAGAAGTAGATATGCTTGGCATACGGAGCTGCTTGAAGGTACATTACAACGAAACCGTGAATGAAACGTTTTAGCGCGAGACAAAAGGTAAATTACGTGCCTTAGCGTGATTGGTTGACGGTTTGCCTCGATAAAGGACAATTTAGTCTACCATGGGGAACAAACAAAAAATTATTTGTGGGAAACCGCTTATCTTTTTAATACTAAGTTTAAAAAAAGCCACTCTCATGGAATAAGCGAGTTCGGAATTGCTACTGCGCATTCATATGACGCACTCTTCGTCGGGATAAAAAAAAATAATAGAATATATTTAAATGGAAATTTTTTTCTCAACACCAAACGTGCTATTTGAATCTTGTAAATGAAACTAAACCACTTGTTACTGTGACAGGAAACATATCTTCATATGAGGTGTTAGGCTTCTCAAACCTTTGCTCTTAGGCTGTTAATTCGCGAAAGCTTAGTGAAAACAATATGTAATTGTGACACAGAAGGCTCTCCTAGTGACTCGATGTGTTAGAACCACTCAGTGAACCACTTGGCATTCGCCACGTTGTCTGCCCCTCCACAACGCCGCGTCAAAAAGACGCCTTTAACCATTTACCTTTCTTTACATAAAGTGTATATGATATATAATGGTTTGCTGCACGGATTAGTAAAGTTCATTATGCGAGGATTATTGTGGTTTTTTTGATTTTGTAAAAACATGATGTTAAGTATTAAATTATTGACCTAGTTTGCAAAACTTTCATTGATGAGATGCGTTTGATTAAGTTGAAATTGGCTCAGAGCAAAACCAGAGTCGTTGCCATTATGACGTCACTTTTTTGCAAATTCGTTCCCAGGAATGGATCGATTTGACACCTCAAGACTCAATTCTAAAATGCGTAAATATAACATAAACAAATAGTAACATAAACAAAAATTCCACCACAATAACCCTTCCATAATGAACATGATAATTATAAAATAAACAATTTATGTCATGCAATTTGATACTATATCCTCCAATCACCTGTGGTTCGAGCGAGTATATCCTAATTGAAAAGTTTCTGGCACGTTCGTCGTTGTTAATAAAATAATAATTTTGTCGGGCAATCTTGACATCGTTCTGTACATACTATAATATCAGTCATGTCAAGGAGCCTTTTCTAAAAAATTTCGGTCTAATGAAACATTTAAGACCGATTTACTATAACAGCACAATTATTATTACAACAATTATCACTAGTCTAAAATTGAAGTGGTTAGCTTGCGTACGTAGCAGGCGGTCAGAGGAGGAAGGTCTCCCCCCATCTCGCGCTCTCTCCTCACTCTTAGAGACTATTGCGCAAGCTATGAAGTAGTTATTGAAGTAGACGTCGAAGAACCACTGTTAGATGGAGTGGAAGGTCAAAAATTAGATGTCAAAAACTAGTGAGCGTCTAATAAGAATTTGTGGATGTCCAAAATTTGTCCTATGTGAGGTACTTTTGGAATCCATAATTCAGCTATTTCGAGCTGTGTGAGTGGAATCAAAAATCCAGAAAGTAGTAACTGGAATCCAGAGAGTGGGATCCAAATAGAGTGGGCTCAGAAATCCAGAAAGTGAGATCCAAATTTTCGTTCACAGACATGAGATTGGTCAAAACCAGTCAAGCCATGCATTTATTGTTTACTGGCGATGGACCACGGAAATTGTCCTCTTATTGTATAAACCATGTAAATCGTGGGTTATTCAAAAGCTGGTAGTGAAATGTTGAACAAGGATGACAATGAGTAGGTGATATTGCACACTAGTGAGGATGTCTGAGCCCAGAGAGGTAGGAGACGTATTTAGTTACACATAATTCGGTGGAAATGTTTTAAGCGCCAAGTCGAAGTCGCAATTGCGGCACACGCACTGCATAATTCACGCTATCGTCTCATGCAATATAGCAATTTCTCGCCCATCGTTCGGTCAGCGCCTGCGGGTATTTGTAAAGAAAACATTTACAACAGTGTCTAAATCCGTTAAATACTAATCTGTTCTTATCTTGACCTGAATGAAGAGCTAATACTGCCGTACGGTGGATGGGGTACCAGAGGTTAACATACACTGCGCCCATTCATTGAGCTCCGAATCCACTTTGCCTAATTTCCAGATCACTTACGCAACTCTGTTAAATACGGGTCACCAGACAATGCAATCAACAGAAATAAATCCAACTAAACACTTGCAATTAATGATTGGTAGTTATAGCTTATACAAATGAACCAAGTTTGGAAAAGAGAGTCGACTTATAAATATATAACGTATAAATCGTCACGTAAATCTTCAGAACTTTAACCCACTGTCTGTTTGTTTGGTATAGTTTTAAGACTTTTCAATTAAACACATTCAGTCGTATAAGTGTTTTTATTTCTCTCGGGAAACCGTCGAGAAAGTCTAGTATTAGCGGTAAACGGTAGCACTTGGTTGCACTCCGCCCAGTGGAGCGAGTGTGTAAACTATTATGTAAAAGTTAGTATATATTTGATTATAAAGACAATATTAATAAGGTCACAATAAGCTAATTAATTCACAAAAGAATTGCTAAATGGTGTATTGGTGTTAAAATATGCAATGACCAATAAGGCCGGCTTACGAGGAGCAGCAAGTATATTTAACTACAGTTACGAGTCGAGCGCAGGGAAGATGTCATGCATGCAATTTATACAAGGAAAATGCACAACTGAGCGGAGTTAGATCCTCTATACACTACAAACCATGCTACACAACAAGCAGGTTTGTAAATTGAATCTGATGCACTTATTAATTCAGGTGTGAATTGCAGCTTTAACGGCGCACCGAATGACCACAGTCAAAGCTAAATATACACTATAGATAAAGATTCGCAAAAGTGGTGTAGTATACCATGAAACGTAATAACATTCTAGGT
Organism: Virgularia gustaviana; assembly: GCA_025770025.1. Lineage (NCBI taxonomy): Eukaryota > Metazoa > Cnidaria > Anthozoa > Scleralcyonacea > Virgulariidae > Virgularia > Virgularia gustaviana. Next base: position 11,249 of record JAOTOK010056628.1, read on the forward strand.
GCTTTTGACCACACGCAAGCATTTTCAGTGGATTGGGACTCTTTATGGCACCAGTGGAACATCGAAAAGTTAGGAATACGCAAAAGTATAGATCGAACGACAAAATCGGGGTATATGTACAACTTACCTTATTGTGTGTAATGCAGCTTACTCGGGGTAAACAATGAACTAGCTTTGGCATAAACGCACCACGCTTGATTTACTGAAAGAGAAAAGAACTACAGTTACATAGGCTACCCAGCGCGCGCATGGTGCGTCACATCATTTAGGTATGCGTGCGTGCGCACACCAACATATTTGCAGCGTGCGTCATATTTTGCCAGAATGTTCCACAAGCGCGGTCACCTAATACGCGACCAAGGGTCGCAAATTGCAGTCACGCCGTGCGAACCAATTCTCATTATACGAGCAGTAATTGATAAATAGAGGTAACGACAAGTTGCATGGTAAATGACAAGTTATTACATGAAGCCCTGTAATCATTAAAGGAGATCGCAGTAATTCAAGGATCACGGTGATTCTTTCAGTCTATTTGCACTAGGCAAAACTTGGCTACTAGTTTGATCAATCAAAAACGTTTCGCTGGTTAGAAGAAAATCGTCTGATGTTAAACGGACCGGAAATATACGCAAGGATGTTTATAGACAGCTGCGCCTACATCAGAATTAACGGGATTAAATTTCCGTACTAGACCACTGTCTGTTTTTACGTTAAAGGTCATGGTAGGACTTAATAAATTTTTCAACTATACAGGGGTTTTTTAATAGAGCCTTTTAAAATCGAATTAACATATAAACGTGTTATAAACCGTGTGATAAAGTTCTTTCATTTGAGACAATAAAATACTTCATTTCAAAGACATTTTAAACAATAGGAAACTATTAACATTTGTAAAAACCGACCGGTACGGTCAATAGCACAATATCATTGGATATAGCAGAATATCATTGGATATAGCAGAATGGTATGGGACTTAGTAGAATCCCACATTATATAGCAGAATCCTGCTGAATATAGCAGAATCCCGCTGAATATAGCAGAATCCCGCTGAATATAGCAGAATCCCGACGAATATAGCAGAATACCACGGAATTATATAGCAGAATACCACGGAGTTATATAGCAGAATACCACGGAGTTATATAGCAGAATACCACGGAACATAGCAGAATACCACGGAATATAGTGGAATTAACAGAATATAGCAGAACATGACGGAATATGGCTAACTGCATAAACTTAGGCTAATGCTAACCTAAACAATACTCAGACGCTAGCCCGATAACCTTAATCCCATGGTGTCACGGTAAATCCTGTGATATTCCACCATATTCCGCGTTTTCATTTACTCCATCATTTTAACCCTATGGGGACCAACACAGTCTACTGTATAGATTTTACTCTGGCTGACGCCAGACGATTTTACTCGTCAATGTGGGCCCTGTTGGACCCTAAAGGGTTAAAAACGATCTGATTAACCTTTTGAGTTTTGGGGACCAACAGGGTCTTTATAGATTTTACTCTGGCTAACGCTAGACGATTTTACTCGTCAATGTGGACCCTGCAGTATCCTAAAGGGTTAACTCACCTCCAACAGGTAGTGATAAAATGCTCTGTCCATATTTCATGTCATAATCACTTTTATAATTCTGTTTATAAGTCCTAAAATTTATCTTTAATGCCAGGTCATTAAAACAATATTTCCGTCCACGATAAAATTCAAGCATTAGGGGAAGAATTACGTTTACAGACGATTAGATCAAAGTTCTGATAATAATTGTTCTCAATTTTTCACCAGCCACTCAAGACCGACTAATCGTATTTCTAACATTTTAGACGTTATCTTTGAAATCAACTTAGGTCATCCAATTGGAAAATTAATCTCAAAGAATATGTTATTCTTTATGTTTGATTTAATGTGCAACTAAGTCATGATGACAGAAGATTTGTATTGTAGTCGACAGCTTATATCTCAAATACCAGGAAAGAGCTCTCGTGGTTATTAGGAAAGAGATATAACAAATTATCATCCGCCTGCAGACGACAAGCTCTCGCAGAAGAAAACGCGACTTGAACAGTGTTCTTACTAAGTAATATAGCTATTTAGAAAATGCAGTCATGGAAATGTTAACTGATTCACGAATAATTATGAAAACCCATTCAAGTCCACGAAGAAAGTTCATCTTTCACGTTAGGTTACAGGAAAATATTAAAGGTTTTCCTCGATAAAACGCCTGTTTCATATAGTTTTGACGACGAGAAATGCATGCTAATGACGTCACGATGAATAATAAGACCACAAGATCGCGAAAAGGTGGTTTTTGTAACTTTTTTGGAAATTCTCGGTATTTATCCTCTGTATACTGCAGACGACGTTCTGTCGATCTGGATAGGAATCACATGCAGGCTTGTCGTTGAACATTTTATTCCAACTCATTAAGCGCGGATTTTTGATGTAATTAATCAGCATGTATACCCTGTCCAACATGCAAACTGAAGCACAAAATGTAAAACTGTAAAATAGCTTAGAAAACCATTTTAAGAGATCTTTGGCAATAACAAAATAAACTTACCGTTTGGTTTCAAAGGCTTATGTTGAGCACTAAAGCTGAGCAGATCGAAAAAGTATAAACCATGTCCGTGTTTGTACCTTGATTAAATTAACTATTGAATTTTAGTCTATCGAATGTTCACGCCAAACAAACGATTCAAGCATTAACTTCTATGCTTCAATCACGGTCCACGGATATAACGATTATATCGAGACTTTGTTTGCGTTCACATAAAAGCATCATAAGATCACGACGAATAACTAATCCATCTCGATTGGCGGCAATGTACAATGATACCTTCAAATATATGGGGGGGTACGCGAAAATCATTTAACTTTGTTTTCCACTCCAAGTCCAACCGGTACCGTACCGTACGGTAGCGATTTCTTTTGTGTGCACGACATCAGTCTTGGGGCTCTGGTGCTCATGAAACAACGTAAAACGGTTTCGCACATATATACTGTAATCATGAGAAAAGAAATCACAGAAAAGAAATCGCTACGCTACGGTATGATACGGCTGAAGTGGAAATTTCTTTTGTCTTCCAGCCCCCTCGCACTGGCACCCGAGGCCCAAAACAAGAAGCCCGTGTACAACAACAGAGGGCCTGCTACGCAGGCTATTTGTCTGACGGTCAATGTCCAGTATAATTAATATCTTAACAGCCAATAATGTGGGAACGGGACTTTCGGTTCATGGTTCGATGAGTTGTTGCAATAAGACCCACTTCAGCGCACATGAAAGGCATTTCACTAAACATAATTTACTATAATAATATCATTATTTGCCTGCATTTGCGTTAGTTTGTACTTCCACAGGAATATATATTGTCAAATGACTACGGAAGACCATCTCAATGGTTAATGGCGGTCACCTATGCAAGCGCACAAACTGTATCTCGACATGGCTTAACTATAGTGGTGCAGCGTATCACATAGTTCGTGTTTCTATAACTCCCATATCCCCCGATTCAACTGACACGGATTGCATGCCAACCTCCTTGCTACCTAATTACAATCGATGTTTAATATTTTTCTGTTTAGCACCAGGTGGTGCCTATATAAGTGCCTTTATTATTTCATACACCACCATGGTATAAATTGTACGGTTGGAACAATGCTATAGTTTGATTGGCGTAACACAGGACAATAAGCGCTAAACTGGTGGCAAAAAGGCAGTTACCTCAAAATTGGTAATTATATATTTCTATGCCATCAGTTCTCTATTGTTGGTGTGCGAGCTGTGAATCATGAAAAATATTCCATATTTCCCCGCTGAGAGGTAAATTCTTCTGTTTAATTCTGGCCTTGCCTGAGTGTATCTATCACTAAAGTGTAATATATGATTGAAAAGAACAATGTATTTTTCACCTTTAGCCCCTCAGATTTTCATTCACGCTAGCTAAGTGACTGCCTCTAGTGCTAGCAAGAACAAAATATTGAACGATTTGGCTAATATCAGTTGTCTCATCTATTGCATGGTATATTACCTTTACTTTTTTACTTGTTTTGATATGCTATTTTTAAAGCTTGAACAAAAAAAAACTAAATATACGTAAGGTTATAACTATAAGAGCTCAGCAAAAGTTATGTGAAGTTAATAATTTGCTGAATCAAATGAAATGAACCAATATGAGAATATGCAGTCAAACATGCCGAATAGTCGTCTCGAGGTTTGAACCCTGCAGTTAGTGAGACATTAGTCCATTACAAAACACTGTTCGTAGCCCAATATCAGTACACATTGTATTAACAGATCTTTACTATATATACTACAATAGGTGTAAAAAGGATAACCCGCTAATACTTAAAGTTAGCGTTAATCATTTTAACATATTAAGTCGAATTCGTACCTGTGTAGAAACTTTTTTGTACAAAAAAGTGTTGACTTTGATTGAGCAGGTGGAGGTCCACGCAGCATTAAAGTTAAATTTCCCAAGATTAGTTGATAGCAGTTGAATACGATATCTTCGTCTGCAGTGAATAACAACAAAGCAAGAATTCAGGAAAGTAATATATACCGGTCTTAGTACCAGAACGCAGTCTCGCTGAACCCGACCTGTATACCTACAGACAATACTTTCATTTTTCGTATGAGAACTATGAACAACAGAAGGACGCATTCAATATACAATTCACGTTGATAAGACTTCAGATAGTCTCACAACACTGTTGCAGTATTATTCCGGCGTATTTCACGGCTCATTCAAGCTGTGTCTGCAGCGCCGTTGTGTTATGCCAAGGTGTCAAATGCAATAGAGTCTGCAGTGAGTTTCCGTTAATTAGTGAGATGACATCCTGCTAACATAAACTAAGTCAGTAGTCCAGGAATGCACGGCTGTATAGTGTTAATTAGACCCTCTGAATTACAACAGGAATATTAAATTCTCCATTTTCATTAAAATGCATAGAACATGAAATTTGAACCAATCGTAATAACGACTGTCTATGGAAGATCACTTGAAATGATGCATTACCAAATTTGTAGGTGTTATACAGATATTAAATGTCTATTTCATATGAAAAAAAAAGACAAGAAAAACATAATATTTATGCATTACAATGATACAAATGCATAGAATGAGTTTGTTATAGAGACCTGCATAGTTTTGTTTGACTAGCCCTAATCAAGCACAATATTGTCATTTGCCGGTTTGGAGGTCCGTATGGAGGTATATTTTCCGGGGAGGCAAAAACGCCCTGAGGCCGTAGGCCGATTTTGAGACCGAGGCAAATATACCTCGACACGGACCGATCTTTTTTTTTTACCTCCCCTCCCTTGACTTAAATCTCCCGGCAGAGGTCCGTATGATGTGAGAGGTCCGTATGGGCTCATACGGACCGGTATAGTAACCAATCAGATTGCAGGATCGCCTTGCATACAGACCGGGTAAAAAGTCATATAAGTCATATAATTTACAACATACTTTATAAGGAAAAAATCAATGTCGTCATTTAGAACCTCTGAAAATACACGAAAATTCCGTAGAACGGTTCTTTGTAGCGATAGCATGCACAAGAGATTATCAGCATGCTCCTCCGCCATAAAATCAGCAATCTTGTTTTAATCAAATATGCTTTAAAAACAGATAGTGAATTCTTTTTAATTTCTACAAACTCATTACGTATAATAATGTCATAATTCGTAATATAACCTTCTGTATATAGCATTTCAAACAAACCTGACCATTTCGTGAACGCGAAACAAGGTAACACTGAAAGTTCAACAAATTCGTATCCTTCATGTGATCTTTAATAGCTATACAGTCAAAATATTTGGCAGAAATTCTATGTAGTTACTTGTCATTTTGCATATCATCGTCAGCCAACAATCATAAAAACACTTAGCTTTAAATCTCAGAGCATGACCGATAAAATATTTCCCAACCTTAGGGTACTCATTAAGCCGAGCCCCAGCAGAAAACGTGATTGAAAACATCACCACTTGACTTGTCTGATGAGTTTATCATCAATCAGTCCTTCATCCATTTAATTTTGAGGTTGGGTCCATTGGTTGGGTCATATGTTTATTTTCACTGCAAACTCTCCTGGTATTTTTCACCTTGTTATTTTTATTTCTGTTTAACTCTTTTGTTTACTGCTTTACGTCTTGTCTGTTGTTCTATAGTTCATGTTCCTTTTTATGACACATTTTTCCTTTTCTGGGGCCTTTGAGTTTAGTATCTCACCCTTTTACCCTTCCTGCCCTCCCTTTCCTCTGCCAATTTTCCCATCACGTACCCCCACGTCGTTTCCTTCCTCTCCGGTCTCTAGAAGATTCCTTTCCATCCTTTTTTATGTTTTCCTTTTTTTCTTGCTCGCTGCTTCCTTCCTCCATTATCGACGACAAATAATCGTGTTTTATTTTTGTATTCTTTCCTTCTTGCCTTCTTTTCGTCTAACCTTCCATATTTTCTACATAACCTTTATAATTATAGTGCTAAATGTGTTTCTCATCAGTCAGTAACTCATGTTTATGTCTTCTCAGGTAGATTAATGCCTGGGTCCGCTCACGATTTCAGCAAATGCTGACACGCGTGTTTCCCGAAGTTTGAAGTAGTTTCACCCGTGTTATCTGTCAGTATTGAGCGCTTTAAGAATGCGAAGTATTTTGCAATGGTAAAATACTACCTAAGATGAGGCGTATTTCCAGTGGTTATTATTGGAAGTGTAT
>JAOTOK010056739.1:0-17952 GCA_025770025.1 Virgularia gustaviana
AGGACAGGACAGGACAGGACAGGACAGGACAGGACAGGACAGGACAGGTCAGGAAAGGGTTGTATAAGAACAGCATAACCAGTACATGCCCCGCCAACAACCCACGTATCTCATAAAAGAAACAATACAAGATATATTCATGCAACTCTTGAGTAAAAAGTCTATTGTCTTTGTGTGCCAGACTTTACCACAGAGCAAGATACCAGACGTCAACTCCCACTTACAACGTGTTTATAAAGTAGTATTTGTTGGAAATTCTGGAGTGGGGAAATCAAGTTTTATACATCGCTATTGTTACGAGATTTGGAAGCCATCCTATACTGCGACGATTGGTAAGAACGAGGCAATCACCTAACAACTACAGTATATACATATCAAATCTTGAATAACAATTCTCTCTCATTCAGGTGTCGATTTTCAAGTAAAATCACTCGAGCTAGACCTGAAGAAGATTGCCTTACAACTGTGGGATACAGCGGGGCAAGAGAGGTAAGTATGGATAATAGAGGACCTTTTTCAAGAGTACCTAGTTATTAAAGATTTTGATGGCTTGCTGTTCTAGATTTCGTAGTATTACGAAACAATATTTCAGAAAAGCTGATGGTGTCGTTCTCTTATACGATCTCACATCAGAATCCTCGTTCTTGGAGATTAAAAGTTGGATGGCCAGCGTAGAGGTACACCATTTGAAATATCCTCCTCATAATCTCAATCCCAATCCTCCTCCTCATAATCTCAATCTCAATCTCAATCTCAATCTCAATCCCAATCCTCCTCCTTTTCCCAATCCCAATCCCAATCCCAATCCTCCTCCTTTTCCCAATCCCAATCTCAATCCCAATCCCAATCTCAATCCCAATCCCAATCCCAATCCCAATCCCAATCCCAATCCCCTACGTCTTTTTCACTCTTATCTTTGTCTCAACAGGAAGCAGCTGAACCAGGCTGTACCGTGATGCTAGTTGGGAACAAACTAGATTTATGTCAAGAGGAAGAAAGATTTCGAGTTGTAGAGTACAAAGATGCCGAGAAGGTTGCTGAGGTAATTAATGTTACTACACAGTTACGTTACAGTAATAACAACGGCAGACTGAGTTTTAGTCTTAATTTCCATATGTCTATATGTCTCCTATATGTCTAGGAGTATGGTATCCTTTACGCCGAGGCAAGCGCTAAAACTGGAGAAAACGTCAACGAAGCTATGGAAAAGTTAGCCAGGTAGGCAACACATGTTTTTCCGACAATGGTCGTACTAAAAGGACAAACAACACCAAGTATGGAAATAGACGTTGAACAAATTATGCGTTTTAGCAAATAATAGAATTACAAACATAAGATTGATAACCAAAATTTTAACGTAAAGATTTTTAAAATCAGCCTGTAATAAAGAACATTTTATCAGGAAAGACTTTTCGTCTTCAGAATTTCAGTCCATTTTGCCTTTTGGCTGTGTTATAATAAGTTTAAGCTTAATTGAACGATCGAGTGCGGTTTTGAAGAGTAATGTTTTATGTTTTCTTTTAAACTCTTTAAATTGAACGTGTTAGGTATTCTAGAAGTACGTATTTCTAAATATAGCGGCATTTCTTTTTTTACCTTTGGTGAATTATAAATTCGTTTGAGAAGTAACGCATTATGTTAGAAAATGGGCGAATATTGAGTGATGTAAATCTAGTATGACATCCCTTCTGATCCGGTATCAGTTATAAGTTATGATCTGCTACATGTATGTATAATGTTAGTTGATACCATTACCATATATATACACGAAGTGACACTGGTTAATAATTAACACCACAGTATATTATGAACTATTGCAATATGGTCCGTTGTAAAATTTAAAAAGTTGAAAACTAACCTTGAGGTGCCTTGGTATGTGAACAGGGTGCTGCAAGAGCGAGAGGACTGGCAGCTACACAGCGTGTTGAACTTGAAACTAGAAGACGAAATAGATAAGAAAAGAACTTGTTGCAGCAGAAGATAACACAAGACAGAAAACGGTAATAGAAACGTTCATTTTACCCAGAAACTGCAATCATTGGCAATGAGAGTATTGGGATGACGAACTTTGGATTGGAATTGGTAAATTCATCTTTTAATGATAAGCACATGCAAGAGAGCTCCACAAAGAAGGATACTTTTTATTAAACAACAACTTTTATTAAACTGTTATTTTGTATGCAAGTACCAGTCTTAGAAGGATATGGAGATGTTATTAGATCTATTTATAGAAAACATTTGTGAATTATTGCAATATCGATTTAGCAAGGAAAACTAAATTATTTATTAAGAATTTATAGAAAAATTTATAAAAACGATGTTTAATATTATTCTACGCTAATAAATGACTATTAGATAAAATGCCTCAAGTTGTTTATTTTGTTTCGAAACGAAATAGCTTATAATGACGTCATCGAGTACGACGTCAGTCACAATGGATGACAATCACCGTACAATACGGACCAATAAGCAACGACGAAAAGAAAGTACCAAGCGATAGCTTCACGTGTCTTCGTGTTGTTTATAACCCCTCTGAGAGCATTTTGACATCCAAAGGAAAGAATTTATTTCATACTTTTAAATTCATACGCATTTCTTGATAAACGAGAGTTTATTTATTTATTGTGTTTTTAAACTGAAAATGAGGTCATGACATCATTACTAACGTAAATGGTTTATGGTACTGTAGTAAATTTCTTTAAATAGTATATATTTAAAGTTACACAAGCATATGATGGGAAATACCTGGTCCTATATATGGTAAATATATGGTTTTGTCCTTGGCAAGTTGAGAATGACAAAACTACCAACCACAATGTTACCAGGTTACCATGATTTTACCCATTTATAATTATATCATGGATGTTTGACAGTTCACCACCAATTTACTTTTGGCTTTGCACACACCATAACATCAGAATCAACAGTATACTACACCACCAACCAACTTGTCACCGCTAACCTTGAATCAATCATATACCACGTGCAAAACATTTACTAACCAATGATAGACCATGCAAAACTGATTGTCATTTAGTCACAGATTTCTGCTAAGATTCATGCACCAACCCTAGTCCAATTATCTGATTGCCATATAAGTGATCACAGTTTTTCAAATGTAAAGATTGATGCATCAACCAGCTGGCCTAATATCCACCTACATATACATTGTTTACAATTGTTTTACATAACTCATTCAGTTTTACATTTATAATTTTAAGATTTATATTATTTTAGTTTATACAAAATGGCATACAGTATATATTAGGTTTGTTTGATAATTTATGGATAATAAAGGCAGTGTCAGGTGGTACCAAGCATTAGGGAAAGAAGGAAGCTGGGATGTGATCAAATGAAACATACTTCAATTTATGATTAATTATCTTCAGATAAAGCTTCATAAGCCATTTGTTTGAGAATGTCATCAGTTACACTTTGTCCTCTTTCAAGAATTTCTTCAGGCAAAAGTTTCACAAAATGTACCACCTACACATAACAAAAATACTAAAAATAAACAAGTTTAATAATGAAAATATGCCATAGGCAACTTGCTGCAGAAAGATATTAGAAGTCAATAACACACTAATTTAATTATAGAAAGATTATAAATATAAAGCAGCTAGGGGTTAAGATGGGTAAACCAGCATAAAAGCATAGTATGAACTTACATGGACCAATGTGCTGTACTTAGTCTCTTTCAAATCATTACAGTAGGAAAGTTATACCTTGTACTATACATAATGTACTACAAATTATATTCCACTTTACTCTAGATTTTTATTGATGATGTATTAAGGCACCAGACAATTTGACTTGTTACAGAGAAGACTCCAAGCAGCAATTGATTGAACAGTTAAAATCTACCCCAAGACTAACCAAAAACCATTACAAAGATGAACTATCATGAAAATACTTGGCAACAACAAGGTGATACCTCCTGACACACAATCTCATGCTCAAATCCGCTTTGATTCAAAACATAAAATAAATACAATGGCATTTCAAGCTTTTTGCCAATACCTGGTCTTTTGGAGAAAGTTCTTTGAAGTTATTTGGCATTTTATTTTGATCAACTCCACCAACTTTCAATATCTCTTCCAAAATAATACTAAATAATAAAAAACATCATCACAATACCAGTGCTAAATCGTTTAAATCTAAAATCTAGCTACATAAAATAAAAAAGTTTCTTATGACTATTACAATATGGCTTGGTGTTAACAACACACCCTCCTACAAACAAAATAGATATACCCACTGCAAATTTTGTGAGTTCATCACTTGACTGCTCACAGCAATTGTTTCCACTTCATTGAATGCCTTTAAGAGATATTACCCAAATTAAAGTGTGTATGACATGATTACAGTTCTTTCACCAAACATACTTCAAGAGACAGTTTTAATAATGTGTATTATTGCTTTGATCTGACCAATATTTCCCAAGATATTCCAAGAAAACATGGCCTGGCATTTTGACCTAAGACAAGTCCCGGGATTGTAATGTCATAGAAGGCATTAGCTTTCACTGTTTGTATCAGTGTGTTTTGGTGACATACCTCACAGATGAACACTTTACAGCTGTTAGACGCTAGGAAAATATATAATTACCACCCAATTCCCTTTGTGATGATTGCCTGTCGCATTGATCGACAAAGCTTGTAAATTAAAAAAGGTAAAAAATGTGCAGATAGTGTGTTTAATCAGCACTGTTGATCAGATCAAAGCAAGTGTAGTACTTTTGGTGAAAAAACAGTAATCATATGTCATATCCACTTTAAGGCCCTGTGCTTGTTAGCAAACATACACATACAGCACAAAACTAAAGACATATTGTCAGAATATAATATTGAATCCTGTAATGATGTTGATGCTAGCATTGTACCTGATGAAACCATCCAGGGGGGATGATCAACAGCTCTCCAGGGTTCTGAGAAACTGAAATAGATCTTGCTTTAGCAAACAACGGGTATTTTTTGAAGTCTGGGTCGAAAGCATCCACAAGGCTGCGAAATGGAAAAAAAATGGAATTGTAGAGTGTAAATCATGAATGTGAATGCATCTGTACCAGTATACTATTCCCACCAACCTGTTGTACTTGTAACAATCCAAAGGAAAATTTGACGTAATATTCGGTATCACATACATATTCTGGTCTTGTCCTGGAGGGTATAACTAAATAAAGAATACAATAATATATTGTTTTGATTTGGAACAATTAATAATTAAAAATTATAAAAATTATATGTAGTAATAAAAACCTTCCAAAGCTTTTTCCCCGAAAATACAGCATTTGTTCCAGTCCAATTGTAAGGGTCTATGTAAACCAGAACAGTGTTTAATTAATATTTTATCAAAGTATTTATCCTACTATATAAAGTGAGACATACCAATGTGTAAATTTGATCGTGAAAAAGCAGTTCCCCACAACAACATGGCATTCCAGGGTCGCACTTCAACAGGAAACAACTGGAAGAAATCTTCCTGCAGATAAACCTATTTCATATGGGATATAATTTGTAGTCAATATTATATGACAGTTTGTATAACTGAGACCCAATATTAAATTTAAAATTTCATCAATTAACATATTATACCAGTTGCCCAAGATGGTCCCTTAACTCTGGGTGTTGTTGAATAAACAGTTCATCTTGAAGATACGTCCATCTTGTTGGTGAACCTTCAGCAGTATGAGCAGCAAACATTGCCAAAGGTAATGCCAAACCTTCAGCATCATACAACTTACCCTGTTTATGAGAGAAAAATTATAGAAATCAAGGATATACCGTATTCACTCTATTAAACCCTGCCTCTCAATGAAGCCCCCCCTCTCCAATAAGCCTCCATTTTAAGACAAAGATATCAAATTAAGCCCCCCCCCCTCATATACTCAAAACACGTCTTTTTAAATGATTTTTTTATTTTAGTAATTTGTATTTAATTTTGTCCTTTTTAATATTTTTATTTCAGCTCCATAATGTCCAATTTCATGTGCGGAAGCACTCGGCCTTGGAGTCCCTTATGCACTAATTGATAAGGTGGTTTTGTGTTGATGTTGTTTTACAATATTATGAACGTAAAACCCTACATTTTGTGGAATTATCTGAGATTTTATCGATAATTAAATAAGCCCCCTCTCAATTAAGCCCCCCTATCGATTAAGCCCCCCCTCCAAAGGGTCTGAAAAGAATACGCCCCCAGGGGGCTTAATAGAGTGAATACGGTATATTCTTTCATCATTAACAATGTTTAATATGTTCAGGTAGTCACCATACAATTACACAATATTTAAGGAAGAGTGCTTCTTATGCTATTTAAAAAAAATAATCAAGGACCTACATCAACAGCTTTGATAACAACTTTCTCATCTCCATAATTTTCAACAAAAAACTCCTTGCTCCAGCTGTTTGCTTTCCAGCCACTCAAAGCATCTGTGATGATAACAGGTCTAGAAAATATATTGATAATATTATAAATATATTGATACATTTCTGACAGAAAAGATCATCATCCTTTGTCCACGAATACATTAAATCGAAATCTTTCTAAATTATAGCAACTATGATATGTTTGTGTTGTCATTGAATTGCTTGATTATTACCTCTTTCCATCATATCTCTCAATAAATTCGTTCAAACTTAAATTAAATCTTCTATGAATATCCCAAATTGAATCATTTCCCCATTTAATCTTTTCTTCTAATATTTCATTTGCAATCTGTTCATCATTCTGAAAAACACCAATTTCTTCACCATAATCTTCATATGCATCCCAGGTCATGGCCAAGGCAAGACAAAATGACAGCACAACAACAAGAAATGCAACTAGAACACATGTTAAACAGTGGACACGTGATATCTTGGAAAGTTTCTTTTTCTTTATTGAGGCAACTTCACTGTCTTTGTTCTTGCTGCCAGATTGATCTGCTGGTAAGTTTAGTTTTTGCTCTTGTTTTCTCGACCTTGTGATAACACGTTCACAACTCATTGTTTATACACAACTAAACACACTGCAAGCTGCTTCGCCTTGGCACCTGCTGCTACTGCCATTTAGTGCTATACAACAATATTCAGGCATAAATAATAACATAATAATGCATCAGATCACAGATGTCAAATTATTTAACTCTCCCCTTCTTCGATATTCGTACACCAAGTCAGTCTCAACTTGCTTTAATAAAAACACTGTTAATCAGTCTGTGGATTTATCTGAATTTTTGTAGTCGGTATTATGATATTATCACAAATTTAAAGGCTTAAAATAAAATCGTGCTTCTTCGAATTTGAAGTTTTTATGCACGTCCCGCCATTTGCGCATGACGAAGCTGCGTTTACTTGCAGCGGTCGCTACCATGGAAGCGCAATATTTGAAAATATTCCCAAACAATATTTCATATCTTATGAGATTTTGGACAAAACTGGAGATCTAGATAGAGGCATGATGCTTATACTGACAGTCATTCACGTTTTTTGAGTTTTTTAAATTCTACGGTAAAATGTCTTCATCAAGCCAGGTCGTTAAGGTTCGTTGATGCTTCTACAATTGATTAATGTTAAATGTATAGTACTAATTTATGACTGGATAGCTGGATAATTCAAATTATTACATTTTTATCAGGTTTTTTCACTGGTTTTATTATTACTCTAGTCTCTTTATGGTATTTTTAAAAACACCACAAAACTAGTGATAAGCTTAATAGCAGATCCATCATGCCATTGTCTCAGATTTTTTTTATAAATTAGATTCCTGAAATTGAAGATTTTGATATTATCAAACCAATCAGTCGAGGTGCTTTTGGGTAAGATAGAAATATGGGGATGTTATTTATCATGTCATACTGGCTGTCAATATTATTAACGTGTCAATAACTTAGCTAATGACAACACCCAGGAAATTTTCTTAATAAATAATAATTGATAAGCTACACTTGTTGAATCATACCATACATCATTACATAGCCATTTTCATACATAGACAATCATTTGCTACCATCTGTATTTCAATTGAAGTTGGTGAGATACACAATTATAAAAGTAGACATGCTACAAAACAAACATATTTGCCTAAGGTTAGAACAAACTATGGGAAATTTAATATTCGATTTAAAGGTCCCCTAGTTTGGAATGAAATGGATGATAACATAAAGAGTCTATCCATTTTACAATTTAAAAAGAATTTAAGAACAAATTTTATTGATAGTTATTAAATTAATAACAATAAAAGCCTATTTTTTATTAATGACTGCAAATTGTTCGATGTGTTCTCGAATATTTACCAAGTTTACATTTATTTCTGGTATGTTATTTTGTTTATGCATGTGTCTGTTAATTTGTCTTGTGGCCATCATGCAATATGTCAAAATTTACTGACAGCCTGGCATTTTTAGCCTATTGGTTATTTCAGGTTGCCAGTACCCCATTGTACTGCTTGATCTGTCTTATTCCATCTAAATATTTACAACTAAGGGGTGAATAAATAAATAAATTGTTGTTGTTGTTGTTGTTGTTGTAATCACAATTATGAAGGACCAAAATTATAGGAAAATATGATGGAGGAAATCATGACCATACTCTACAGTAGATATACAAAGCATTTTGGCAATTCATATTATTTTACCAACCAATAAGCTAGTACTGTGAAGTAGCAATTACTAAACTATGATGGAGCAAATCATGACCATATTATAGATACTAGACTACCGTGAAGTAGCAAAATTCACTGCTAAGCAATGTGGTTATTACATCTACTGGTTTAATTTACTTTCACAACATTTTATAATACATATTTTATAATTTTTTCGTAGCTATAATTACTACTGATTTTACTTTTACGATCTAGTCATGTTTATTTGGCAAAGAAAAAAGGCAAATCTGAAACATTCTATGCAATCAAAACCATGATGAAAAATGACCTGGTTAACAAAAATATGATTGAACAAGGTATGCTATAAAGTTTTATTTCCCTATTTTGGTGCAAAATAATAACTAGCTTTTCATAATTTCTAGTAATCTTTTTAAATTCTTTTCAGTTGTTGCTGAGCGAGATGCTCTTGCGATTTCTAAAAGTCCCTATATTGTTCACCTTTTCTACTCATTCCAATCAAAGAACCAGATTTTTCTAGTATGTTTGTGTTTTTATTGTTTTTTTTGTATCATGTATGTGAAAATTATTAAAAGTAAACAAATAATTTTGTTTGAAAAAATCTCAGGTTATGGAATATCTGATTGGTGGAGATGTGAAATCATTGCTTCATAATTTGGGATATTTTGACGAGGCAATGTCCAGAATTTATATTGCACAGGTTTGTCATTATACCACTGACCATTATTGTTCCTCCATCCAACAATTAAAAAATCAATGCATTTATATAAACTTACAAAATATAAATTCTGTCTTAATTCATGAACTTGTATTTCATTTCATCAAGGTTGTTTTAGCTTTGGAATATTTGCATAGTCATGGCATTATTCATAGGTAATATAATAATTTGTAAGAAACTGAATTGTTAGACTATTAATTGCCAATTTATACTCAATTAAAGTATTCTATTAGTTGATAAAATGATTGTATGATACTGTTGGCAAGTAAAATATTTAACGTTTTTCTGCTCCTAGAGACCTAAAACCAGACAATATGCTTATATCAAATGAAGGTCGCATCAAATTGACAGATTTTGGTCTTTCCCAACTTGATATGGAGAGAAACAAAAGTATGCATTGCTTCTCTATTTTATAAACACCTTGTACGGCCATTAAGAAATGGGCAGTTTTTGCCAAATTTCACTAAGGCAACAAACCGCTTATTAGCTACAAAAAGGAAGGAACATAACTAAGTTTTCCTCATTGTTTACAGCAATTTAAATGCACAAATAAAACAAGTAAACTAACAAATAAACAACTAAAATTAGTAAATTGTATGGAATGGACTGAACAATATTGAACCACACAACGCATCTTTAATTCACCCAAACACATTTTTCGTTTATGTTTTCTGCATTTTTTACCTTAATTTGCGGAGTTTACAAAAAAGTAAACATCTTACCTTGTCTCCTAAGGTAAAATTGACTTAAAATCTGCAAAGTTAATAATTTTTGAGAGTCTTTTTCCCAACATGACGGGCTGAAGACGACTATGTTAAAACTTGCTGGGTTTTGGCGGGAAACCGGCTATCAACCACCGCTGCACACAACATTAATTTGTAAATGAGAAATATGAATTATGAATAACAATAAAATCATGAACAAAGTATTGCTGACTGTAGATCACTTCATTTTAAAACATGGGATATTTCAGGGCCAACAATAATGGATGTTACGAACACACCATCATGTAAATGGCCTGTAGCTTCATCAAGTTACTGGAGAACTCCAGGCCAGATTGCATCGCTAACCACAGACTTCACTTTCGTATGTAAATACTTTCTGTTTTTGTAAAAAAATGAATATTTTGGGGGTACATAATATCCAATGAATTACTATAATTTGATGTATTTTTTAGTCAATTCCAAAATCAATGAAACCTATAGCACGCTCTCTGTCTCGAATATTGTCAGAGGAAAAAATTGAACCAATGGATGGTGCGTATGATTTTGCATCACCTGTGAGCATTTCAAGTAAGAACAGAAGATATAGTTCAAGTCCTAGATCTTCAATGGGTGAGACACCAGATAAATTGAATCATTCCTTACTGGCCACACCTCTCAACCCTGGAACAACCCATGAAAAATCAGGTTTGAAATCATAAATGCATCCATTTAGTTGAACTGTTTGAACCCTCCTACCACTACACCCCCATCCTTCTGTCTCTCTAAAGAAGCCATTGCAAGCAACACCTCTACTGATGCAGCATCTTAACCAAATAAGATTCTATTTTTTACAGGCAAACGGGGACGAAAACGGGAGATGGAGGGCTGGAGATCAAACTGGCACAATATATCAGTGGAAGACAGTCCAAATAGGAGTCCCGAAAAGGTAGATGATGAACGTTTGCCCAAGAGACGTCGCATAAGCCACACTGGTCTGACAGCCATCATTGATAATACGACAATAGGTAGTTGTAGTGGTACTAAGGATGATGTGTTTGTATCTCCAAACCTGGACAACTATGACACAAGCACTGGTGACATGAGGTCTGAACCAAGGAATGGAAAGCATTCTACAGGTGGATTGGATGGGATTACAAGGGGTCAAGAAGATACAATGTATGAATCATGCAGGGACACATTTGCCACCAATCCAGGCCTACCAACCAATACTAAGCTATTCAAAAATCTTGACAGTTCGATAGATGATGAGTATGAAACATTTTCTACAACTAATATACTACCTGGCCTTCAAAATCCAGCATGTAACCTCCAGGAACATTTTGATAATGCAAGTTCTATTGAAGACTGTCAGTCGTGTACTGAGACAACCACCACTACACCAGGAAGCTCTCATGCCATCAACCATCAATCAAAATCCAACATGGTCAATCCAGAGGCTCAACAACCCAATTTTCCAATAAATGTATTAGTGACACCCGCTAGACATGTGAAAAGCTCATTCATGGGGGAATCATGCAGCAAAGATCAAGAATTGGAGCAAGGCAATACAAAACATAAAACTGTGTTTCAAACTCCAATAGGGAATGCACCAAGACATTATCAAACTGTGTCTGCTACAAAGATCAGGTTTCACTCACCAATGGACATATCCAATGATGCTCAACTCCGAAGTGCAAGAACCACGCCGAGGGTCAGGACCCATGTAAGAGGTTTGGCTCACAATTTGAGCTGTGTGAAATCGATAGGGGTAGCACTAAACTGTTTTGCTGGTCATTTAGTCTGTGTAGGGTATGCCAATGCTACTTGAATTGTTCAATATTTATTTTCTGTAGCATGGTATGACACCTTTAAGAACACCTAAATCATGCAAAAGAGGTACTCAAGAAAAGACAGTGCAAAGAATCTTAGGAACACCAGACTATCTGGCCCCAGAAGTCCTACTGGAACAAGATCATGGTAAGAAAGTAAAAAAACATTTTTAACATATATTGTGTTTGATAAAAAACCCCAAGCAAGAATATTATTTTATTCTCAAGATACTGGTGTTGACTGGTGGGCATTAGGTGTTTGTTTATACGAGTTCTTGATTGGCATACCACCATTTAATGATGACACTCCAGAGCTGGTGTTTAAACACATCATTGAAGTTGGTTAGTTTCTTTCTACATTATATTAGCCTGCTATCCAACCTCCCAATGACAACTTGCTATGCCGGCTATTCATTATAGGTTATGCCATAATAGTTATTAAAGCAGGTGACTTTAACCCTTTAAAGCCCAACAAGGCCTTTGTATATTTTACTCATCAATTTTGAACCTGTGGGCTATATTATTTATTAAAGGGTTAAAATCTATGTAAAAATTCAATGAAATTAAATTTTTGGTTAAATTTTTATGTGACTAATTGATTGCCAACTGTTTATCAACGTGTGGTAGTATTTCAGAAAAAGTATAAAGGGAAAAAACTGAAATGTGGTGAGAAAAACAGAGAATATTAAAGAAGTATGACCAAGCAGCATTTCATTGCATTACAGTATTTCATCTGGAAAATGTTTTTAACCCTTTTTATGAATAGGTTTAAACCACACTAAAAAAATCATTTTGTCATATTTCAGAATATTTGTTGCCAGATGGAGAAGAAGCATTGTCAGATGATGCAGAACATGCTATTAATAATATTTTAGTGTTGGATACATCAAAAAGACCAGTTGGTAAAGGTAAGTAAACCATATGTCTACTCTACTGTATTGCATTGAACATCACAATTTAACGCATTTGTAAGCATTTAATAAAAACGACAATTTTGTTAATTCTAAACATGTTTTCGACACAACCAGGATGTTGGTGATGTTGAAACATGTTTAGATTTAACTAAGAAAATTGTCATTTTTATTAAATGCTTATTAACTTTAGTGCTTCTTCACAGTTAATGAATGCACTTGTGTTTGCTAACAGAAATCAAAAGTCTTCCATTTTTCTCCTCACTGGATTGGTCAAATTTAAATAATTACCCACCACCATTCATTCCAAACCCAGATGATGAGACAGATACCACTTATTTTGAAGGTAAACAGCTCAATTTTTAATTTTACCAACAGGAAACAGTGTCCAAATATTGAATCAATTTATTAGCAAATGTTACAAGAATGACAAACACAAATCAAATTTTATTAAATATTTTATTTCTCTTTCAGCAAGAAACATTGCACAGAATCTGCAATTAGCTTCATTCCACAATTGAAAACTTCAAATATAATTTATACTTAAAAGTAGAATTATATTAGTGTAGATGTGGTTTTTGTTAGACCTGCAGTATAGTTCATAACCATGATCTCAATGTGTATATATAAATATATATTGCCCACCATTAATCTATACTCATGGTAAAATCATAGTGATATACCAGTAAACACCACAACCTCAATTAGGATTTCACAAATGCTGTTAGCTGTGTGTATTAATCTGGATAGCATATTTCAATCGGTGGATGCTATTTGCACAAATATTATATTATTGTTTTATTGTAAAACTGCTGCCATGCAGACAAATAGAAAATAGAGTTTAAATAACCTCAAGGTTATTTAAAGCAATTAACATTTTCATTTGTGTGCCAAATTATAAACCAGTTCATTGGTCTAAGAAGAAGGGCTTTGGAAAAACTTGGTTTATCACTGTAGACTGGAGTGACACCAACATTAATTGAGCCAGCCCTTGGGTTTTAACATCAACTTACCATATCTTACCTTGACCAAAATATTTTGCTACACAAAATTCTTTCTGCATTGACACACTTGACTTGTAGCAATTCCTCAAACAATTACTCCCTTTGATTGTTAAGGGAAAAACTGTTGTTGGAGCATTTATCCCGGTTTTGGTCCAATACAACAAACTCAACCATGTATGATCATGATGTCCACAGTTTACCATCTCCTTCAACCTGTTAAAAATTTGAACAGTTCTTCAGAAAGTTTCAATAGTACCTAAGGAGTGAGGGATATCAATTAGGTTGTATGTGTCATTTTGGAAGATTAAAGGTTTTATGACGACTCCGAACCATCAATATTATTCGCTATCAACTCATCTTGCAATCGCTTAGTCATTGCACTACAATATAAAATTATGGCCATTGAATGACATCCTGCTGATACCGCATATTTTCTAGGTCAAGTACAAATAGATATAAAGAAGGAATGGTACATCAAATCGGTTTTAGCTGACGTTATTCGAGTTACTATATTATAACTTACTTTGAACAGCTGTACCAACAACAACTTCATCCGGATTGAACACAGTCATTCACGAACAACTCCGTAAAAAACTGACAGACTAATCCGTGAACTAGGTTCTCCCCTTCCACATTCTTTCGCTGCAACATTGCAATACCTGCTTTACAGGCAGCTACAGCTTGCCATTTCATATGCTCTCCCTTACTTATAGCAGACACAACATACAAATATGACACAACATGGGTACAATTATTTGTTTTAGCCATTTTGCTTTTCAACAAAAACAATTGCTCTTATTGTGTCATCCAGCTTAGTGAATTCCCCCAACACTAGGGAAACATACAACAACACAGCTGAATAGATTTTAGTATTAGATTGGTACTTTTGTTCAGATTTGTTGGTATTATGCGAAGTGATTGCTGCCGATTGGATCTATCCACACTATAAGCTTTAAAGTTAACAACCTGCAAATATAGCATATATTGCCTTGTCGGTAACCATTTAACCTGAACCCGCACACAGAAATATTTCATTGTAATACATACACCTGTGAGCTATGGGCAAGTTCTGTTTACTACTACCCAAATTGTGTGCCCTGATTGCCTGGCATGATTGTAATTGGATAAGGATTTTCCATGCATGGCTTTGAGAGCATAGCACACCTGCAAATGTAACGTGCCAGGCAATCATATTGCATTCAGGCAGAACATGATAACTCACACTACTTCACAGATGTACATTATGATGTATTACTTATACAGGCTGCATTAAAAATGAATCAGAAGACATATATTTTTTGTACGGTTGTATAATTTTGTAGATATGTACGCAAAATATAAACACAAATACAGGCCAGTTGAAACAGTAAATCATACAACAAGTAATTTTCTACTTCAAAAATTTCAATGTTGCAATACAGATCATTTCACTCTTATCCAACAACAAACGTGATATGTTTCAACCATGTCAAACACGTTTCCTTGGAAGCTTACAAACTTTTATTGAGATACATATAAACTACATTGAACAGATGTAAAATTATGGAAAAAATTAAAAATGTACACTTTCACAGAATAGTTGAAGACAAATCTCATCGGAATTCTTGGCATTTTTACAGGTAGTTGCTACCAAGTGTACATATAGCTTTAAAATCCATTGTTTTGGCATAGTTAAACGGCTAAAAAGGCACTTGTTCTTAAAAGCACTTTTAATTCTATTCACATAGATGACCGACATATTCCGAGGAAATCCATAAAGATTTGAACAAAGTGGACCAAGATCCGGAAGGAAATGACCCGGAGAGAAGTTATGCAAAATTCCGAAGGATGCTGTAGTATTAGGTGTAGACTTTCCGAAGTTTTGGAGTATAGGTTTCTTGTCTAGGACGCACTGTTACAATAAAGACTTTAATACAGAAGTTCCGAATGGTGTTTCGATGTTCTCGGCTGCTCACCAATCACGGCCTTTAGGATAAAATGACGAATAGTTAGAACTATAAAATATGAGAAGGTGAAAAACACGGCATATATCATTCACAAAACATGCAAGGAAAAAATCTTGAGTTAGCCGACTTTTTCAAGAGAAAAATAACCTCACAAAAGGAAGTTTACTTTTATAAATCTCGCTTTTGTACTATAGCTAGACAACGGCTAGCAAAGGAGTAATGGATTGCCTTTGGAAGACCGAAGAAGAAATACAGTATTTTCAAACATAGTATTTGAAAACTCCATTTGTTTTAGTTAACAAGACAAAGTAGAAACAAAACAATTCTTAGCACAACATTTGCCTACATACCATAAGATCGCTGGGTTGATGGTGGTCCACCATATCTGTCTGAAGCAGTATTACTGTAGCTATCACTAGAGAGATGAGAGATCAAACAAGAGATAGTGAGGTTAACCAGCAGGAAAATACTAGAAAATATCTTACACACATCTTAATAAGATAAGGGATTTTTGTTTAGCAGCAACATACTTTCCATAACCACTTGAGTCTGGTTGATGGTATCTATCACCACCACCTGGGTTGGTTGGCCTTCCTCTGTCCGATGATTGGTAGCTACCATAGCCTCCTTCTGCAGGGGGCTCTCTTCGTGGAGGTCCATCTCTACGTGGGCCATCCCTTGGGGGAGGGTAAGACTCATAAGGGTCTCGTCTAGGAGGCCCATATCCTCCACCACCATATCCATCACGATCATAGCCACCTCCACCACGAGATTGGTATTGGTCATCATAACTGCCACCATAGCCTTGGTCATACCCTCTAGGAGGAGGAGGGCGTCGGTCAGGTGGACCACGTCCTCTGTAGCCCATTCCACCTCTCGGAGGACCACCCCTGCCCCTTGGAGGGCCACCTCTACCTCGAGGGGGGCCACCACCACGTCCATAACCACCTCTCTCTCCTCGATCATTACCATAACGGTTCATCCGTTTGGCAGCTTCTCTAGCAGGGTCTTTAGCATTTGCATACTCAACATTGATTTCTTTACCATCAACAATCTAATGGTTAAATTTCACAAAAGTATGAACAACTGGCTTAGTGCAAGACTTAAAGAAGTCTTATGAAAATTGGCCATATTTTTTCTTTAAAAGCTTGTTTATCCTTTCTTGTCCTGTCAAATACCACTGATTGTCCCAAGTCATCCATATTATATCTACCCTAAGCAGTTCCCTCTAAAACCCCTTGTTTTATCTCCTCATGATCTGGGAAATTATATTTGAAATTATCACATGTGCGTAAAAGTGATAATACACATGCTTAGTGCATATCAATCATGGTAAATTTCATTACTCCCAATGCTAATGTTTCAATCAAATACAATATAAAATGCATTCTACTAACCTTTCCTCTGACGGCTTTCATAGCTGCCTCAGCATCATTTGCCTCTTCAAATAATACATAACCAAAGCCTCGAGAACGTCTTGTGGTTGGGTCATACACAATACAAGCTGAAATGGTAAAAAGATCAAAGATTTAAGATGGTATTAGCACAGAGAAAGGATTTGAAAAGGGAATCATTTCGGGAAACAACACTGGTAAACGGATCACTTCGATTCAAAAGGATTTTAAAATAAAAAGCCACTCCTAATAAAAATGACTATAATAATACGAATTTAGCAAAGCGTCAAGCTGACTTGGCTAGCAACTCACAACGTAATGAAACGTCCTTCAAAATACCACTTTCATCGGGATAAAGAAAGGAAAGCGACACTCACCGTCTTGAATCTTGCCAAACTTATCAAACAATGTATAAAGGTTATCTTCTGTGGCTTGCGGAGCAAGACCCCCAACAAACAACTTGCTCTTCAAAGACATCTTGCAAAACGTTTTCTGCTCTTTCCACGACGAAATGTCGCTGTATAACCTCCCTAGAATGTAAATCACTATTACACAACACTGCTTTATTTCTAACCCAAGTAACTGTGTAAGTAACCAAGTTTAAAACGCACAAAATTACCCTCCCTACCTCAAGGCTCTACACGTGAAGACAAAACAGAACACTTTGAGAATACTGTACGCATGCGTCGCCACGTGCAATGCATTCTGGGCAAGAAATGTACACACGACTCTGATTGGCCAATACACCCTTTCGGTAATTACGTCATCACCATCACAGTTTTCAACTTAGGACCGCCAAAATTGCAGTAGATTTCAAGTTGTGTCTCACAGATTGCTGTCAGAGAAAG
>JAOTOK010056850.1:0-17936 GCA_025770025.1 Virgularia gustaviana
TTATGATTATGATTATGATTATGATTATGATTATGATTATGATTATGATTATGATTATGATTATGATTATGATTATGTTTATGATTAATGATTATGATTATGATTATCAATATGATTATGATTACTATTATCATAATGAGTATCATTATGAAAATACCTTCGTTGTTGTTATGGTCATGCATAATGGTCACCCGCGTCTGATGTTCCCATGCATAGCAGTACCCATACTTTACGCACATATTACACAATTCATACTCGTATACGTCACTCGTACGCCTGTACATACACGCACAAACACACAAACTGGTGAGAGTATTATCTGTTTGATTCACGGAGAAAATTCGTGGTCTGAGTCGGAATCCAACCGGCAAAATTCCGCTATCACAGAACATCACGTGTCCACTGGCACTGGTCATTGCACCCACTTGGACCCGGGCTATGGCGAGAACTTCTTTTGCTACCATACAAACAGGACAACCACGCCTTAACATGACTTATGTCTAAAGTTTAAGATGTTAATGTTTTGTGGTATTCTCAGTCTTCCCAGTCGTTTCACTGTCGAATTAGTTCAGAGTTGTGGACGCTTATAAATTTTCTCCAATCAAGTATGCCCGTTTGTATAGGATCCAGCGAGCGATTCTTGCGTAGTATGAACGTTACTGAATTACTGCATTGGGGAAAGGGATCCTTGGGGCCACTAAAAGCTTATTTAAAACTTATAATGTTCGTATATCAGGTAGACACTGACACTCCGTGTAAAATTAAAATTCAATTTACAACTGGGGACTGAGAAAATTCGTGCTCTGAAAGCTGTATGATTTTGATAATATTACAATTCTAAACTTTCCCTTCTCGTTGCTCTGGTGCCATGTATCAAAAGATGTATATCACAACGTTATTTTTAAACAATAGGTTACAGAACTACGTCTCATGAGCGAGGTAGGTGGAACTGCATACTATCATGATGGCTAATCGGTTTAAAACTATATAGACAGAGGAAAAATGTCGCTACGAACGGTAGAAAGGTCTCACAAAGTCTGGTTGGCGAGCCGCATGCAAACGACACTACAACAGCACTATACGTAAACTGGGCGCAGCGTTCTTGATGGAATAAATGATGCAATATATCGGGGAAATGAGTAAATCCGGCTTTAATCACCCAGTTACCACAAACAGTAATCTTTTGGAACGTGTTTCAGCTTAAACCTGCGTCTGCCAGTTACGTAAATCACATTAGCGAGGAAAAGTGCAAAAATTATTGAAATAATCCACTCATAGATTCATCAACTGATAAACAAAAACTCGCATAAATATAAGGACATGCTGAAGAAAGAGGTACATGGTGGATATTTTTCTCTGAATTTTTCGCACGATCACACATGATGTCCTATATATTTCTTTCGAAGATGTTTTAAAACATGTTCTGTTCAGGTTTCTTGGTTTGATCTTTCGTGATCTGTGGTCTGAAAAATTATAATCCTGTAATGTTATACATCAACAATTTGATTCGCTGACATGAAGGGCAGCTATCAATTATATAAAGCGCGTCACAACAGAGCTTGTACTTTATTGTCAGACAGCCTTTGTACTGAAACGTATAGATAGTTTAACATGGTCTTAAACAAGACAACAGAGGGACCAGTTAAAAGCGATGAGATACCAGCTATTGTCGTCCATCAAGTCATATATCTCTCCATACTCGCTGTCATCGGTATCGTCGCCAATCTAATAGTCCTCGTTAAGAGTATCCAGTATGAAAAAAGTTTAAAAACGACTTCTGCTCTTGCAAAAAACTCGACAAACTTCCTTGTGATCAGCTTAGCGATCAGCGACTTGGGAACGTCGACATTTTCAGTAGCTGTTTTCATTTTGCCGTTCTACGTTCGCAATTTTCCGACCACCGAATTCTTTTGTAAGTTCGTTCAACCGTTTCGCGAACTGTTCCTGGCAGTCTCTATTTTCTGCGTCGCGTTCATTGCCTTGGGTCGATACCTTATCCTGTTGAAAGCATTTCGCAAAAGCAACAGATTGTTTTCTTCACGTATTCTATGCAGTGTCATTATCTGGATTATCTGCTATATCCTTTTCGCTTTGCCCTTCTCTGCAGTAAACGAAGTAATTTATCTCGACGGCGCCTATGCATGTGATGCAAACTGGGAAAGTGATACTCAAAAGCGCTCACATATAATATCGTTGATAGTCGGGAACGTTTTGGTGCCTACTGTTATGGTGTGCTTGAGCTACCTTGGAATAATTAGGCAGCTAAGAAGAGCAAAGATGCTAGTAACTCCTGCGGAAATAGCAAACAGCAACGGTAGTCGAGAATCAATGGCATTCACTGTTCAAAGCGTACGAATCGTCAGAGTGTCCTTCCTATTGTTGCTAGCGTTTATTGTGACGTTTCTTCCATTCACAAGCCTCCTGGTTGCTTTTGCCTACAACGTCGATTTGAATTCCACAATATTCAATGATCTGGATTTGCTTCACGCCATTGCTTTGTGCCTGCTGTATTCATCGGCAATCCTCAATCCTTTGATCATAATTCTCTCGAGCAAGACATATAGACCGAATTTAAGAGGATTTAAAAAAATGCTTAAATGTTGTATCTGTTGTTGTTGTTTCTGCTGTTGTAAACCCGTGAATTACGGGTGAAAATTCAATAACCTCAAAACTACAATAGTACATTTCGCAGCATTTATGTAGATAGAATTTAAAGGTTTATAGGGCAAAATCTTTGCAGTCAAATGAAACTGGACAAGTCCTCAACAAGTAGCAGATATAAATAAAGTAATATTTTACTAGCATAGTAAATAAACACGAAAATGTGTGGTAGATATGTAGTAAGAAAGATAAAATATATATATAATTTATTGCATATTATTGTTCGTCTAAGTAACAGCTAGCATAAGCCAAACAGACATGCAGTAGTTCGAGTATTATATATAGATGAATGGTTTGATTGGAAAATAGATATAGTATTACAATTGAACTGTATTTTATTTAATGTAATTAAAGCTTTCGCAAGCAACGCCCATTCACTGACTACGGGTTTTATTCGCGACGCAAACGCATGTTTCATTTAGCCAGGTATCAATTTATAAATACTAGGATGGGATTGTCCTCCACGGGCAACCTATAATTTATGTATGAATTAACAAAATTGTCTGTTGGTAGTGGTTTTAGCTATTATGAATCAAATATAAATTTCATGCTATATATATATATATATAGTGTATGGTGTGTACTGCGCAATGCACATATTAAATGTTTTGAAGTATGCACACTTAATTCTTAGTGCCTATAGTTGTACTTCGTCAATTTGAAATTAAACATCGACAACTAAGTCCTCAAATTACAAATACAACTCAGTTTAAGCTAAGTAAAAATGCTTCAATTGCCCACGGAACAAGAATCCTTGCTTCCATAGGCTTTGATAAAGCAAGTTTATTTTGTTGTTCTTTAGATGTTGAGATAAACCATAATTGTTCCGCCATTCGTGCGCAAATGCAGTCAGATTCGAAACGGTGTTTTAACGCATGCTTAAGTTCTTAACAACAAAACAACTGATTTCTATAGTCGGGTACGTTTTGGGGGGATCTCTATATTGCGTATTGGTTTCGTCATGGAAAATTTGCAATCTGAATCATTTTGGGGGGTTTTGTTCTTTAAAATGAAATGTCATGCATGAAAAATAAATGCTGAAGATTGTTTGATTATTTTAACTGAAAAGGACGAACGCGCCTGATGTTTTTACCCGTGCACTGGTAATGATAACGTGTTTTTTTTTGCTTTATTCGCACTACGTTTATCGGAATCAAATCTGGTATCAACGTTAGATCCAAGGCGCTGTTCCATTTGCAGTTTGTAATTTTATTTCAACGGCAATATTTCTGTTTCGTTAGGGTAAATTTGACATGAGTATAACAACCGAGACTTCCCTATTTTGTTTGAATTCACATGAAACAAAGCATGACATCGTGACGGGCAATAATATCTGTTGTTATATAGTACGTTTGTATCACTAGCTAGAAAATTCGGGATACGTCTATTAAGACGAATATAACATGTGTCTCGCTGAAATTTGATTATTCAAATACTGATGTTGCTTACGTAAACACTTGAATTTTCAGTTGGCAATCGCTTTGTCAGGAAGTAGCTGTTGACAAGCTGTGATAAGCATGTTAACTCACATGCTGTACTCCCATTGACAACGCGTTTTTAAAGGATGCCTGCCCCGCTGCGACCACTTCTCTTGCCAATGGCATACCTAGCGTTGTCCTTCTAGGCCGTTTAAGGGAATTAAGTATCCTCTGTGATTACCTCCTGGATGTATCATACTCTGACCAACGGCAGTCGGACTATTTTGTTTTAGATCATAGCTACCAATTCCTAAGGACACAAACGATGATTGATGGCGGTTCACTGGCATAATAGTATTATTTTAATATTTTTTTCTAAATGCATATGACTACCGACACCGTGTAGTTCTCTAAATTTACAACAAAGTCAGAGACAGGCCTGGCTGTCTGCTCTAGCACCCTTCTTAGAATTTGCACCAACCTTAATTGACAAAACAAATGCTGACGAAAAATCACTCTGCGTCTCTTCAGCCATGCATTGATGTAAGAAAAACCATCAGATTTTAACCCTAGTCTAATAACTGAAATATAAGAGCTCGGATATTTTCTTTTTTTACTATTTTTCGCGTGCTATAAGGGGTGTCATTGTTTACACTATTTCAATTCATGTGGCGTGAAACATAGATGGCATAGTTACTACACTCAATACATGGATCACGAATATCAGTACAAATGATTTTACTCACTTTTTCCATGATTTATGGGACGACCGTATGTTTTCAGAAATCTCGCGATTGTATACTGACCAGTCTCATTGGAAGAACGCCCATACAATTAAAAGCATTGTGGCGTAATCATCGATATGGTTTTGGTTGCAGAATGAATCAATCTTAGATTTAATATAAGTAGTTAAAATGACAAAAATGGACATTGAATCAAGTTTCCCGAATTTTTGTTCAAACTGCCATATCAAGATCAGGGACCGGTTGTACGAAGGCTGAATATAGCGCTATCTAACGAATAGCGGTTTCTTCAAGCTTTGGGAAATTGCTCAAAAAGCTGTGAAATTCACCGTCTGCATGGGCTCCAGAATGTATCGTAAGATCTTCAAATTAAAAATACCAAATCTTAATTTCAGGCAATTATTGATCAACAACCAAATTTTCAAACGTTAAAAAATCGCTATTCAGTGGATAGCGCTAGTTATTCATCCTTCGTACAACCGACCCCTGATCTTCAACAAAATTAAGAGGCTACAAACTAGTTGTTAGAATCAAAACATTGGAAGCGTTGATGTATTCCAACTGGAATGCATAAATGCGGTCAGTAACTTTAAATCTGAATAATCCTTCAAGAAGCTTTAACTATTCCAGAAACCGTCTGAAACCGCCTTTATGGTATAAGATATTTGATATCTTTTATAATACAGTTATGTTAATTTTAATTTTTATACATATATTTGTTTTCTTTCCTTTGTTCTTACTGATTGATTGGTTTGTCTAATTTATCATGCCTTAATTTTTAATCACGAATTCGCTTTCCGCTTAGTAAATAAATTGGTAATCACAAAAATTATTGAGTATGTACTCTTGCTGTTGCTGTTGTCATTAGTCATTTTACTCGTTCTGGTTGCCTCCACGTCCAAACGTTTGAATTTATCACGAAATAAGTAGAGAACGTGGCATAGTAACACTTCAATAAGGTTCCCCAACTTTATTTGACCAAACGTTTTGTTGTGAATGGCAATAAATGAGAATTGTACTGTACTCGGTACGAATATTTTTTTCTATGTCAAGGGAACCGTTTTTCGAAGATTTTAAGAATTGCGTTGCACAATTTCTTAAAAGTTTCTTCACTTGTTGTCTATCCACAACAAAAACGTTTGATGAAATACAATTGGAGACTAACCGATTCGAGGTAAATGAATAAAAAACCGCTCAGTTGGCAGCTATCTTAAACACAATTGTTGTTATGGCAACAGTTGGTAGGCACATTTCGAAAATGATACTTGGATCCCCACATGTTAACTAAAACGTTAGCTACATGTATTTTTAAAAACATATCTATAATTATTCTCTTTAATTCATTTCGTTCTCCTCCTTCTTAGAAAAGTCAAAACTATTATTCTATAGTCTTATTATCAAGATTAAAATTGCATAAAATATCACAGAGGAAGTGCATATGGTGATATGCTTGGATACATGTAGTCCGTTTGTGTTTTGCTTGTATATAGTACATACCATATACATGCATACAATATTCTGGCATTTAATATCCTTTTATAATAGGTAGGTTTTAGTAGGCTTAGGTTCAGTGCGCATGGTGGTCAAAATACAAAAGATTCTGATCAGAATCTCATTAAAATCTCATTAGAATCTCATTAGAATCTCATTAAAATCTCATTATTTGACCACCGCCTGTCATTGCTTTAAAATTTCAGGGGACTCAGTGAAACCCTGCTATATATGTTTGGAAAATTGTATCTTAATTTTGCTGTAAAATAGAAACAAATATCTCATAATATATTGTAAGTTCACAGATTCAATAACTTGTAGCCGTCCTTTAATTTAAGAACGAATTTAGTCTAGTTTGTCTCTATATATCTTGATACCGTCTGCCACAGACCGCGCAGGATAACGTAGCTACATGCTACAACTGTATCGCTGTCGACCAGAAATGAGTTGAAAAGAAATGGTTATTATCGATCGCGACTCGCGAGAGTTATAACTTACCCCTTACGTTTACTCTGGTCAACAGAAATTATACTTTATTTCCGATCGAGGACGTGCATTCGTGAAAAAATCGTGTAGTTACCATGCATGGACAAGTGTGTGCCCACGTTGAAAAACAGGAAACCAAGTCGGAACTGCATGTCCTGATTTGAAAATTCTTGTCACAATTCATGGGGTTTATCTGCTTATAAATTTGGGCTCCCCCTAGGTTTACGAAAAAATGCACCGAATTTGGCCGAAGGCTGTTCCAGACACAAAAATCTAAATAACGTCATGGTTTAATGTAATCAGGATACCGCATTGGGTTTTCAAGCTTATAATTATTTTCCTTTGTCACGAACTGTCGGAGTTGTCAGCGCTGCAGAACTGAAAGATACAGGAAATAAATCAAACCGTGCTTTTAGACTTAAACTAAATCTTGTTATTCAGTTTTTACTAAATTCATAAAACGGAAATACGCTGGCTGCTAAGCTTACGGCTAACAAGCAAGCTACCTGCTAGAATCTTCTAAAATATTTAAGTGCCTATGGCTTGGTACGCAATTTCACCTACGGATCGAGCTTGCTTATACGTGGGATATCACGTTTGAACGATGTGGAAATGTCGGTACACCATACAATGGACTATATAGTCAGTTTAAGCCTTTAAGTGTAAGGTCTCACCAACACGCGACAACAAGAGCTGGCACGATTGTTCGGCACAAAAAAAGCTGGCACCATTCGGCGTCATGTTCATATTTCATGTGTTCAATCTACGTTTTTATGTTGATACGTCAACAGTCTGAAAAATTTTGTTTGTTTTTTGCATTTTGGTGTTGACAAGTCTGTAGACTTAGATCGGGAAATTTAACGTTTCTGTTTGTGCATTCGACACTTTAATACACCATATCAATACACCATGGTCTATATAGTCCGTGTAAGAGCTCCCCCAACACAGCACAACAATAGATGGCACCATTCAGCATCATGTTCATAATTCGTGTGTTCAATTCTACGTTTCTATGTTGATACATCAACAATTTGAAAAATTTTGTTCGCGTTTTTTTGCAGTTTGGTTTCGACACGTTACTGTGATTTAAAACGCGTTCTTACCATACTTTTATTATGAATTGCCATAAAGTATATCGATTGCCATTTGGGAAAATGCAGACTTTTGGTTTGACTGATGCAAAAGTTTACGCTGAATCATTATAATTATAATGAAGCCCGATACATTTACGTTATTGTTAAAGGTGTGGTACAGTCCGTACGTAAACAACAGGCTGCTTTGTTTACATTTCAACATTTGAATAGCAAGCTTTATGATGGAATTAGTGGCAAATTTTACATATTTCTCTGCTTTCCAATACTTCAAGTAACAAATACTTCAGTTTGGCTTTTAAAGAACACAAAACTCAGTTACATTATTTGAATTCTAACCTAATATCAGGCCTTCTCTTTCTCTAATATCGTCATAATCGACTTTCATATCTCTTCTTGTTCTTGTGATATTATGTATACAAATAAAACATCTGTGACGTCATTAGTTGTGTACATGTAATTTACATATTTGGAAGATCGCGCATATCACAAAGAATACTAAAGCCAATGATTTAACGATCACTGTGTACGTACTGTTCGATGCTATGCTTTTGTTCACCTTTTCAGTTATCACGCTCAGAACTATTATCATTTGCCCGGAGCGAGGGAGACTCGGCGAAATATCCACCCGAAATGAATATCATCATTGAGGGTGAATATTTCGCCCAATCTCCCAAGCGGATGCCATATAAATGCTTTATTATACCGAAAAAACCCGATTAAAACAACGAAACAACGACAGACAACACGGTTTTAAAACAAACATTGAGTTTCGCCGTTCTGGAGAGCGTGATTGCCTCGCGCGGGTACCACGCAAAAAACATATTCCATGGGCATCTCCCATGGGCATATTCACCTCCCCGTTCATATTCCACGCTGATGTGAGCGATTCGATTTTAAATCGCATGCTCACGTAGTAGAAAATTGGCACTGTGATTAGACAATTTATATATGAGGGTATAATAATTTAAGATATAGGAGATTCTCCAAATATATAAATTTTATTTACACAACTAATGACGTCACAGTTTTTTACCTGAATATTTAATATCTCAAGAGCAAGAAGAGAGGTCGATTATTCTCATCATTTCAACAGGCTTTTTGAAATAAAACGAAAATCTGAATAACAAAAATTTCTTTTCACTTTAACACAAAATGTATTGTGAATAGTCCAATCCGAAGACCGATACAGCTATTGACGAAATAAAATGCATAAAGGCAAACGTTACTTGCTAATGATGGCTACTAGCGACAATAAAAGTTCGTCCAAAGTGTTGACGCTGTTTAGTAATAACAGCCGGCGTATGTACGCATTACGTACCTTTTTTGTTATCTTTTTGGCAGGAGTTAATAAATAGAGTATTGCTAGCCTCGATCAATTTCTTGGCTTCTCGGATAGCTTCTTCTATGCCAAATTTCGTAAGCCGAGTTTCCGTTTATGTGCGGAAAATCAGTAAAAAGTAGCGCCATCTTCTCTTGAAAAGAGGAACTATAGCTATATGCTCAGCAATAGTGTAGGAAGGAACGTGCTATTGTCCACTTTGTCTGTTCCTTGGGCAATGCAGGGCTCGGAGTCATCTTCTAAATCACCAAATTAACTGGGGATGATTAACAAAATTTTGTCCGCGGTTTCGATCACACAGTGGCTCGCAAATTCATCAGTGAAACCAGTGTGCGCGATGAAGCTATTCCATCAGTTACAGGGGCACACATCCAAAAAAATAGGGCCGGGCGGCATTGAGTAACGATCTCCCACCAAGGGCCCCAATTATATGGGCAACAATTTTTATGGAAAAATCAAATCCGGTTTTTCGAACAACTTCGGGCTCGCAACTTTCCAATTTGCTCAACAAAGCTATTGAATACACCAAATCATGATCTAATATCTATTCTAATTAAATATTAAGATAATTAATCTAAACATACAATAATTGACACGTTTAGCGTGTTTCGAGTGCTCGACCTAAACATCTTCAAAAGCTAGATGCATGTTGACCTGGACTTCTAGGCGACCTTTCTTTCAATGGTATCCATCAATGGTCGACTTGTGGCAAGTCTAGTACTACCAGTGACAGCTGCTGGTGATCAATTGTGAAAATATTTTACTGACTACACAGGGTAACCACTTTTGAATTGCATTTTGTTCTCCCCATGCATGTTAATATGCTCGGATTAAACATACCACGTCTATCCATGTAGCGACATATACAGGAATTCCTCTGTGAGAATAATTGGTTTATAAGGGTTAGAGCCGATTAGACAACAATGAGAGTCAAAGAGATCAAACTCCGAATTTCACCGCCGAATTAAGTCATGAACCAGTTCATCCACTGGCTCACCATCTTTTGACTGGTAGTTGGTGAGAGTTCGTGGATCGTGACAGTGAATGGGAGAGTTCATGACAGTCGAGAGGACTACAATTGACTCTCATCGACTGATCCCATGCTCAAATCACTAATACAACTAGATTTTCTTAACAAAACGTCATATAACAATTTACCGTTCTGCACCGTTTCGCAATTTACCATCTCGCTGGTTACAGTGAGCCATAGACAATCACATAGGTGTGTATTTTTAACCCAAGATTGTAATGCGTGAATGCATGTTTACTACACGCCTGTGCACGAATGAAAGTTAAATCTTAGCTACTTATAGCGTATACGGCTCGCCATTTATCAGTAGCCGTGGAAAAACAGAGCAAGCTAGCTGCTAGTTTGTATGCAGTTTGCTGGTTTATACAGGGAATGTTGATCGACCTGCAATGAAAACAACTTCCAGAAAATTAACCTAATTAGGCCAATAACAGTTAAGGTTTACTCGCCCAAGGAAGAAATCTTCGGAAGTTCCTGTATGGATGAATAAAGAGAATATCATGTCGGAAGCACAAAACTCTTCATTAAATCAAAGGCATATTTCACTGAGCGCTGCACTTAGGCTGTCAGGAAAGTAGAGGATTTACGCGCAATAAACAAGGCAGTTAAGGAATGATTACTGTTCATCGTTGGGAGATAACTGTCAATTTTCCGACATATGATAACCCCTTTCAAAAACTCTGATCTTTATATTTTCCGTAGCAAGCCTTGGCACACTTTTCTTAAAAATTCGACAGTTTGGGGAAATTCTCAACAAATCCCTGAGCCGCTCCCCCGCTCTCCCAAAATATTGCCTATTAAATTGCCAAAATATTGCCTATTTTATGCATAGCTATGTCGTAAAGAAGGTAGTCAGTCCTTGACGCACATGAATGACATTTATCATCTAATCACATTTACGGGCCGAATATCTTTTCTTATGTTTTCTGAGTATATATGTAACGAGAATGATGATTGGCTGCCGACATTGTGCCGACAACCGACTTTAGCCAATAATCAGCGTCATAATACATCATGTATACCAGTAGATGATCAAATCCAGCATAATTACACGGAAAAATACCACAAACTTTCAACTTTTCTGTGGTATAACAATACGTATATACCGGCCATATTATACTAGCTGATCCAGGTGACCGCTATATTTTGAACGAAAAGTTGACACAAGTTAACACCGATTGACAAGTTCATAATATTAAACATTCTATATTATACGATAAGAATGTAAAATCACATAAAAACATATTATACATTCTTGGCTCCTATAACGTACCTACATAAGAATGTCTTCATGAGGAAGAGGCCTTTCTTAAAAAGAATCAAATTAATATCTTTTGAGTTCGTACTGCACAATACATGCTGCGTCATGCTCACGCCGCTTTCCTAGGCTGTGCATGTTTTACACTATAAAGGAATTTCCTTAGATTCTGAGAGTGCAGGATATATCGCCAGAAAACAGGCTACTTTAATAGTCCAGTCCATGCATAATGACCGTTTCCACTTCTAATACAATTTTTATAACTGGTTTCTGATTGGCTTGGAACGCTTGCCATTCTGAATACGTTTCACTAGGCCGTATTAAGAAAATAATACAACTGATGTGGCATTATTTCCCTTTTTTAATAACATATATCCGGTAACCCGCAAGGAGTGATGTTTCTTATTTTTTCAGCCCTGGTTTCGACCTTTGCGATGAGCGTGTTCATGCACACTTGCGTAAAAAAATATCTTCACGTTACGGATTGACTCATTCGTTTGTGACGGTAATTAACAATAAGATTTGAGTTTAGCGGAAGCACGTAAAATCCCCGCGATTGTGGGGGACACCCTGGGATGGCTGAGACAAATAATGGCCAAATAGAACTTGCTTCTATTTTTCTCACGCAAGCCGATATCGGAAATTGACTGGGACAACAAACATAAAGTGTTAAGTTAACACTTGTCGTAAGACACTGGGTTGCGTAAAAATCTCCGATTCTTACAACAAATGTGAACCAGGAAATTAAGCGTTATAAGTAGTTACCTACAGAGTCCACATGAACTAAATCTGATCTGCGTATAAATAGCCATATAATGATCCATCAACGTTTGTTCAAATTTCGTTTGAAAGTCGCCATGTTGATTTACTTGACCCAATCCCTCGGCTGATCATGTTCTCACGCGGACAAGCTTTCCCACCTGATCACCCGCGACGTCGTAAACATGGCGGCTTTTCGTATTATTACGGGTTTTGAAGGATCATACTATCGTTTTATACAGTACATGTCACGAGTATGAATTCTTAATCATGGAAGCCTATCAGAACCAAGGTAAACATACATGATTATTGCAATAAGTAAACATACACTGTCATTGTACTGCATCAGCTAGTCTTTTTTTTTCGTTGGTGTTTTAATTTAAAAAAAACCCCCAAATATGATGATATCCCACTTGTTCTCGAAGTATTGATGAAAAATTACACTTGTACTGTAGCTTGGCAAAATAATTCATTGTATATACCACTGGTGCTTCGGACTCGTGCTATATGATGAATAGCTATATTTTGCCAAATACGCGTGCGATTTTCCATTCAGTGTTTTATAAACTTTCTTTCAGTAGAAACCAAAAAACACGATAAAAATAAGTTGCTAATCAGTAGAATAGCACTAGTTTAAATTGTGGTTTTTGACAAGTGTTGGGGTAGAGGACGTTTTGTATTCTTCGTCTGAATGGAAAATAACAAAATGAAAGGAAAAATCATGGCACCCGAGTGCATTAAGGCAACTGCGATGGCATACAATATTTCTAACAGCTCGAAATCGGAAGCATCTAAATTTCCGAATTCGACATACAACACCAACAATGCGTGTGGAACATAGGTAACCCAGAACGTCGTGACCATCATTAGAGACACTGTGACAATGCGTTTGCTTCTGGTCATGACCATTGCGGCTGAACTATTTACATGTAAACTTGTATTGGTCGATAACGAACTGACTTTCTTTAAACTACGAATGATGCCAGAATAGGATATAAAAACGATTATTCCTGGTAAGAGAACTTTGAAAACGATTAGCAACGTGAGATGAGTTCGCCGTCCTGTGTCTGTATCCCACTGCGAGGCGCACACGTAATCACCGTTGATATTGGTCACTTTATAAACAAAAGTGAAGGGTAAGGCAAACAGAACGTAACAAACAACCCACAACATCGCCACCCAGACTTTGTACGAAAGTGTCACCATTTTTTCTCGGAATCCCTTGAAGAGAATCAGGAATCGATCGACGCTTATAAACGTTATGGAGAAGATTGACGCGGAGCTGAAAAACTCGTGCATTGGCAGAACATATCGACACAGTGCCTCCGTAATCTGCTGTCCACTGTAGTAGACCCAAAAGTAGAACAGTAGGCTAACCATCAAAGTTCCGATGTTGCTGAACGATAAACTCAATACAAAAGAGTTAGTTGATGTCATTGTCAAATCGCGCGTGCGACGTCGAATATTTCTTTCGAAAATAATAGTTTTAAAAATGACAACGGTATTAGCTATAATACCAACAGTAGCGGCAACACAAAGATAAACGATCAGGTAGAGGAAAATTGCTCGAGTATCATACCCCAACACATCGTTACAGCCGCCACCAGCTTCTGTTTTTATGAGTCGTAGTTCTTTTCTTGAGATTGGGAAATGTGTTTCAAAACAACGTGACCTGTTATTATTCATATCCGAATAAATGCACCGTGCTAGTAAAGTAAGGTCTGCAGTGCATTACATAACTACACATCCATGTTAAGTTGAAGATATTTAATCCTAAAAGGAAGCGGAAACTTTCCATAAAAACGATACAGCTGGTGATTTTAATTAAGGGCTTAACCATTAAACGTAACATTTGCTTATGTTTCCCGTTGACTGTTGCAGCTTATCCTTTATCTGTCTGAGCTGAGAATGTCATGTTCTTTACATACTAAGAGTAAAGACTTACTGTAAAATAAAAGTCACATGCAACAAACGATATTATAAATTCCATTTAATTTTATCTCAATTTAGTATGTTTCGAGTGTTTGTCTAGACTGCACACAAGCTAAACAACTTCGTTCTGTCAAAAAGATGGTGATCTGGAGTTTCCGCCGCATCCTTTCTTTTAATATTTATCTGTGGTCGACTTGTCGAAAGTTTGTTAGTAATCTGATCAATTTTGAGAAGTGAGCGAAAATCATTTACTTCTTACACAAGGTCACCACTTTTTAATTGCATTTTGTTCTTTTCATGCAGTTAATATGCTCGGATTAAGCATACCAGGACAGTCCATGCACTGATAACTAAACCACATATTCAGGAATTCCTGTACAATGTACTTGTCTGATAACAACAAGACGTCTACAGCTGGCATTTACCCAGGCCAGGGATTTTTGAACGTGGAGAGTAGGCTTGCGCATCTATCAGTCGTCATCACTCTGTGCTGAGTCTCGATTATATTTAGCGGCAGTGTTGGCTAGCTATTTACAGTCTATTTAGTACAAAAACATGCATGTCGCGATCGATATAAAGAAGGAAAGTCGATACATGAAAGTTCAAAATATGAGGCCCAAACATTCCGAGATCGATGAACCGTGCGCGGCCAGAGAGAGTAAGTCGACAACGTGAATGAAAATAACGACATCGGTAATCCTAAACCCGGTCCAGAGGACTGGTCCGGGTAATAATTGGTACTCTTTTCACTGAATATATTTTAGATACGATTTAGCTACATCTCTGCATGTTTGGCCAGCGACCTGAGTGTATCTACTGCATTTACTGACGTCGGCCAAGGATGACCGGATATACAAATAGTACAGTAACGACAAGTAAAGAAGATAAATATTGTACTTCGCTTTTACAACAATGGGCGTTAATCCAACAAACTGCAAGTTTTGAAGTTTGATGATTCGATATAATGGCTAATTCGAGTATTTTTAGTATTTCAATTTGCATAACATTGCGCAATATCCATTGTGAATAATGTTATCACAGTATTTGCTCTCAGCAGCTATAGAAAGGACACAGGCTGTACTTCATTTAGAGTTTACCTAAATGAATATCGCCGCAGAGGCTTTCGTATTCGTATTCTGGGTTGGGCGCTAGAGGACAACAGACGGAGAAAGCCGCTAGGATTTGTAGCGCGGGCGACGCAAGAGGAGGAGCGAGAGAGAAATTTCGAGAATGTATCGTGTTCTGACTATCCACCATCTGGCTAGTTCGCTCTGATTGGTCACAAATAAAACCTGTGGTTTCATTGGTTGATTATGTGTGATGCTTTGTGTATCTGCATAATTCGCTAATGCATGCTGGAAATTACGGAAATTAAGAGCTAAAATCTGCATAATTATCAATTTTAACGACACCCCTCAGAACGCGTTATGTGTCTCTGGTGCACAGACGCTCTAAAATTTAACTTCGAGCGTCTCTACTCCGACGTTGAGTCTCTTGTATGCTACTACTACGTTACAAATATAAACACATAAACTGCAATTAGCCATTTCAAGAAAGTGCTTGCAAGGGCGCTTCTGAGATTGTAACAGGTCTTTTTCTTCAAGAAATACAGTTCGGACAAGCAAACAATTGCAAATCGGCAAATCTTATCCCCTGTAAATCAAAACTCGAATGTCTCCCCACTCGTTTTTAAAATGGCTAATTTCAGTATGACTCCCCGCCCTTACTTCGTAGGCACTTTATGTGATAATTTATAACTGATTATGTCAGCTGTATTATTGGTAGTTAACTGATTTGGTAGAGTAATACAGCTATAGTGTTTCTGATTTATTAATTAACCACATTTCCATCGTCAATGGTATACAAAGCTTGTCTCCCTCTGGTCATTAACTCAATTTCATTCTGTGTTATCTTTGCCAAGGCTAAGATCAAGAAGCACGACCATCTTGAGTCATCTTGACGAAAACAGCAAAGCAAAAAAAAAGAGTCTAAATGCAACGTGCACGACAGCTTGCAGAGCTTGCGTGTGCCCACGCACTGATCATTTACATAACCCTGCCACGGATCTTCCACCTACACATGCTAAGCTAGGTTTTACTTCACTTTGACGCAATTGATACACTTAATAAGATCGTGACCATGTACACATTTAAGATTATCTACCTCCCACGAAATCTTCACACATTGGAGATTACCAATAAATGTGCAATGCAAGTGGAAGATTGATATAATTATGCTTGAAGCTGTTTAAAAGTATTTTTGTCAACACCAACTTTAGAAGTGTGCTAGGCTACGCGAATTTTTTGATGTGGTGTTCGTAATCTAAGTCAGCAATAAGACGATATGAGGGAGACTGTTCGCGGTTTCCGGGTTTCGTTCAAAAGGATGATAGTTAAGGGGAAATCCATGCATATGAAAAGCTAATCCCGGGGAAAACGAGAAAGACGGCAATGAGCTGGCCAAGGTCAGACTTCAATTCCCAAATAGTATCATAAGCACCCTACTTTTACAATAATCATACATACATGCATGCATGTAGGCTTAGCAAGAAATGATTTTCACTTTCGAATTAACAACATACATGTTGGGTCTTTTGTTCATGAAACGTAGGTAATTTTCTTGTCGTCGTAATTGAATGACCTATTCGGAAGGACATATTATATATGATTGATTCTATACTGATACTACCACGATACGGACAGAAACAGTGGCGTGCTGGCTTTTTTCCGCTGAGGGGGCCTACTACACATTTGGCGCCCCCTCCCCCCAAAACAGACGCCCATTCACACCTAGCCCGCTAGCTTTCTCAGGCTACCCCCTACCTTGATTCTGAAAACGTAGTCTGTAGTCTGCACCGCAAACAAATCGAGTAGTATATAATATTACTAACTATAACCAGCACGCCACTGGACAGAAAAACCACTCACACTAAGTTTTATAAACGTGTAATAATGACCCATTCACCTTCAAAGGACATTCCACCCTACATGTAATATTATGCACAAAACTTAGACCAGTAGACCAGTTACTGCTATACTACTTGGGGGTTATATAGGGGCT
Organism: Virgularia gustaviana; assembly: GCA_025770025.1. Lineage (NCBI taxonomy): Eukaryota > Metazoa > Cnidaria > Anthozoa > Scleralcyonacea > Virgulariidae > Virgularia > Virgularia gustaviana. The sequence continues at coordinate 17,272 of JAOTOK010056850.1, forward strand.
ATAGGGGCTCGCACCTTGCCACCAGGGCTGACTGTTGCACTTGCAAAATTTCTGAGGGATCTCGGCTAGAATAGCCAACCCGGCCTCTTAGGAGGATTAGCCTTTTCCCATATAGACACCCCCTTGGTAAGATACTGCAACAAATCTGGCCGAGGCTTTCCGTTTACTCCCTTTCCCCTCCGTCGCCCGCACTACATACAACAGCGGGTTTACGTTGTTTTGTTACCATCTAGCGGTCCACTCATTTTTGCCGCCAAGCACAGAATAGAAATAGAACAGAAGGGCAGGCTGGCCGCGGCACCTCTGATGTTGGTGTCCTCGCGCATGTCTCATTGCGCAACCCGCTGCTCAGCCTTCTGGTCAGTAAACTAATGTTCTGAAAAATGACCGTGGCAAACTGGCTGGTTGCTCCGCCTTCTGGCAAGTAAACTGCATAGATTACCATAAAACAGGTGGGGACACATTGTACAACAGAGTTGACCTTCTCTATATCTCCTTATTCTATGCCGAGAGCAAACGACGCCTGCTATTATTAATGCTATTTACATTAACACGATTTCACGAAATATAATATATATATATATATAAAAAAGAAAAGACATTTGTCAAATAGAGGCAAAATGGATTTAACACTCGTTTTGATTTTTTTGTATTTTATTGCACTA
>JAOTOK010056961.1:0-17915 GCA_025770025.1 Virgularia gustaviana
ATTGTTATTATTATTATTATTATTATTATTATTATTATTATTATTATTATTATTATTATTATTATTATTATTAAAAAATAACGGAACAAAATTTAACGGCAGTTCTGAATACATAAAATTTATTTATTTTCCAAATGGCAATATTCCAGCAACAAGCTCTTTTTGACAAAAGAACAGTTCTGTAGGCTGCAACTTTTGCTGGAAAGTTTTATTACATATATTGGTTATTTTTATGTTGGATCTGTGCGGATAAGATAAAGTAATGAAGTCAAACAACAAAGTTTACAAAAAAGAATTTTTCCCCTTTCAGGGAAAAGCATCTTCGTCGTCATCCGCCATTTCTTTGGCCAATTCAAGATCTTGTTTTTCTCGTTCTCTTTGTTCCTTTAACGAAATAATGCATAGAATACCAATGAGTAAAAATATCATGTCAAACTATTTACTAGGAAAAAAGCATTAAAGATGTCCTTCACTGGCGGTGTTTGTGGCTTGATGAGGATGCCAGTTTGTTATGAGGAGAATCTATGCGTGTGAGTAAGGCATAGTATAATGCCTTATAATAATAGGACATGCTTGACATTACAGACATATCAGAGAAGGCTTCGATGATACAAAAGAAAATGCAAGGAAACCATATTTTAAGTACTATTTACAAAACGAGTTGGAGGGCTTTATCATACGAGTTTTGTAAATGCTTCAAAAACGTCCGTTAATTAGTATTTGTCTATTGTCTGAAAATACTGATGTTTAATTAATGAGTGTTCTATCAGATTTAAAGACACTGATGTATTATTAATGAGTTCTCTGCTGCACGGTAGAAACATTGATTAAAGATGTATTTCTTTTGTTTTTTCCTTATGAATTATTAATGAGTTTTTGAATAGTATTTATAGGTCAGTTGACCATACCTGCGTCACATATAGTGGAGAAGTACATAATAAAACCAACAACTAACTGTTAAGGTAAAATCATTCTTACCTCAAGAGACTCCAAATCTTTATTGTAAGACTTCGGAGGAAATCGCATAGCCTTATAGTAAAAGAAAGTGGGTCAATATTTAAACAGAATGCCGCTATCCAGTTTATTATACGGCAGCTGCATACAGTTTATAGCTAGAAATTAAAAATACTGAAATTGATAATATAGTTTATTATAGTGTTTATCATTATGTGTGTTTTCAAAAAATCTTTACAGTTTTTTACACAATATCTATATCTATCTATATAAATATATATATCATCTTTTTAGGGGGATATCTCACATAAAATTAAAAGATTACTGGTATATAATCTAGTATTTCAACAATTTATACTACACAATACGACGTCTAGATTTCGTTCTAGATGTTTATCGTTTGTCAAAGGGAGGTTATAGCATGTGGAATATAGGCATTACCAGTCCATTCAATAACCTATACTTAACTGGGTGAGCCCCATAACGTCACTTGTGTTTACGTTAAGTTGGAAACGTGCGAAATAAACAAGATGTATCGAAACTATTTATGAAACAAAAGCAGTACTTTTAAAAAGTTTTTTAAGAGTTTTAAAAACTCCTTTAATAAGTTCAGTAACAAAAATGGTTTAACCAGTCGCCAATAAACTAAGATTTTCTCACCTTCACGCACTGGTTGTAAATATCCAAACAAAATGTAATGCGTTGATGAAAGGCAGCTTGCGGTTCGTTCGTTGAATATATATCAGTTATTTCCTTAAAAAACGAGAACGATCATGAGCGTACTACGTCTACTATAGTATTACATTACCTTGTAGGGCACTGGATTGTACTTCGTCGTACCATAACGTAAATTACATATTTTATGACAATGTCAACATGTGCCTGCAACTTGATCTATGTTTGAAAATTATTACCTTTGATTGCACATATCCCTTTTCATGGTCAATAGTAGCCTCAATAACACCATCTCGTATGGCCTACACAAAAATAGAGGGTGTGCAGAGAAAATGAATGCAGGGATACTGTTTTGGAAAATTGTTTGCAAAAATGATGATCCAACATAACCCTGAATCACACTTTAATCGAGTTGATTTCGAAAACCTAGTACGTTGACCACAAATTTTTCGGCAATTTTTTTGCTATTCAACTAGTAATAATTAGCAGGATGTTTTTAATTAGAAAAACTTGGCATTTTGGGAAGCAGTCGAGTTTGTAAATTATTAATATGCAAGAACTTGTTACTCAATTGACATTTAATCTGTAAACAAACTGGAATACTTGTACAATTCACGAGAAAAAGAAATATTATCAGTATATCTATACATACATGATACAGAATATCATTCGCATGAATTTTAACCACAATTTTCTAAACTTCAAACATTTCTTTTTATTTGAACAATTAAAGGAATATTTGCGTTCGTTAAAAAATTATTTAACAAAATTCGTGCCGTTTCTGTATCAGTGTACGATGATACTCAAGCTTCACACTTGTGTCTTGTGTGTATACACTGATATAGAAAGGCCACTTATTTTGTAAATAGGAGCTACTTACAAATGTAAGAGTTCTTTGGGGAGACAAAAATAGTTTTCGTGTGAAAGTAGTACGATTAATTTTTTTTCAAAAATTCGTGATCATCTCCATTTGCTGCAGTTTATTATAAAGGACTTGTATGTATGATATAATCAGTGAGCTCGACCGTGTATATGACTGCCCGGCTGACGAGTGAAGCCGACGGCGTTTTGCACGCGTGATTTAGTACGTCATCTTGCTCGAGTCATTTAGTACGACAATCCCAGTCTCTTCTCGGCCAAATTCGTTCATTCGTGATCGCGGGCACAGGCTTCACTTGCCCGCCCGAAGTTCTCTCTCCAGTCATATATACGATGGATCTCACTGGATATAATTAACCCACGATCTGCAACCTAACCAGAATTTGGACATTATTTGTAACACGGTTCGAGATGATGAATGCAAAATGCAACATTAACCATGACTCGTGGTGTACGAATCAAGTATATTAGACCCTACACATATTTACATGTATCAACCAAAATTCGCATAAAAAACAAATCATCAATTTTTAACTATAGGACAATTGACCCAGACCCACTGAATATTCTTTTGTTCTATTGTGTTTATGCATGATAATATAGGTAAATTCAACACAAACAAAACAAAACTAAGTGAAGTGGCGTCACGATACCTTAGCAACAATAAATTCCGCGTCCTCCGGGCTATCCAATTGTAGTTTTGAAGCGATCTCTTCCAGGGAAATTTTCGAGTATGATAAACTTATCATACGAATACCAGTCTTGATAACGTTATGATGGAGCCTGTAAGGTGTGCGAGAATTGTCAACTACATATTAGGCAGGTTCGGCAAAGATACAACGGGATGATAAAATATCGTCTGGCTAAAAACCACTATCCAAGTAAATACAATACCTGATAATCAATGTATATGTTTTTTCAGTTAAAAACTTCTCTTTGTATTTCATAGTGACTTGATTAAATTGACCCAGATCGCCAGCGAGTACAGCTATAAGGAAAATTAAAGAATGGGTACTGCCCGTTTCTACGATTGTTATGTAGCTACGTTATTGCATGTAACAAAATACGGAAATTCGCATTCACCCATGGGGAACCATGTAACTATACTGACTTTATTCCGATAGACTAGACCCCCCCCGGCCCCCCACCCAAACACGTGGACAACCCCACCATCTACTCATCTCGTTTCTCTATATCTCCACTTATTATTTATGCTCCCGCGTTTAAAGTGCATGCATATAAAGAACAGGGGTTATATACTTTTGTAATATTTGAATAATATAACGAAAATTTGTCATTTATTTTCTCATAAGGAAACCCCATTGTGGATTAATAAACGAATCGAGTTTATTAGAATTTCTTAAGAATTAAGAGTTAAGAATTTCGGTGTCCCAAAGCAAAAGAAAAGTAATTTGCATTCTGACGTCACGTCCAAAACTTTAATAACAGATAAATTCATGAAGATGAGCGTTTTTCTAACAAGATAAATTAGAAATTTACTCTATCTTGTTTCAATAGTACCAAAATGTAAAACCACTGATTTAGTTATACTGTAAGCACTTAAAATTCCTCGAAGGTGTTGTGAAGGAGGCTAGCCTAAACATTCGTACCAAATTAGGGTTATGGACACGTGCGAAAAAAATCTGACACCAAAAGAAAGCATAGCATGCACTTGTGGCCGTGGAAGTAACCACCTCTAGTAGTAGCCTCGAGGATTATTTTACAGTATGAGGTTGTTTAAAAAAGTTGATAAGAACATGCATGCTATAGGCTTCCAGTTCTTATGTAAAAAGGATATATCAATAATATAACTAAGGAAAGTCGAAACCGAACAGAAGTTATACAGTGAAATTTACAGTGAAAACAAAAATACAAGGTCACTATTTTGAAATGACCATGCTAGAAAATTAAAGTTTATATTTATTCGATCATATAGGCATTCAGTATCTTTGCAATATATATACAGCTGCATGTGAGGTTGTTCATTATAAGCATCACATCTCGTGAAACGCCTGCGACGTATATATGTATATTATAGATGTATATGTGCATGAGTCAATTGAAGCGGTATACAATACGACTGTACCATTTATATTATAACAATGCTATACGACAAACCTTTTGTCAACTGAAAATAAGGGACCAGTGTTTTTATTAGAGCAGGGTCACGGAATGTTGCTCTGTCGGGAATTTCACCAAGTAGGAGTTCCACCACAATAGCAAATTTTTGGGCCTTACAACAAACAGAAAATCACTCATATTTTGTAACTTGTTTTACGCGTTAGCAAAAGGTGTTCTAGCTCAAGCTAATAATAAACTAATAAAAGACTGTATAGTGTATAGCAAATCACAAATTCGGAAGGATTTGCAGGTGAGTATACTTTCCTGTTACTTTAAATAACTTACAATTTGCCGAAAGCCAACAGCTGAGAATTGTGGAGCTTTTCTTATGGCCTGGATAAGGTTTTTGTGGGCTTCAGAATAGTCAAGTTGTTTTGCTTTGATGATGCCTGTTAAAATTTTGTAAAGACGTGTTACTACGCATTTCAGTGTTATGTGCGTTCCGTGTTATATATATATATATTTAGCGAGTTCGAAGTTGCTACTATACGCATATACAATCTCCTCCGCAGAGGCTACTTGCGGATATTATGGTCAATGGCGGATATGCAGGGGATAATTGTGGATGGATATGTGGGCGCGCAAAGGAATAAGGGAAGAGCGCCCACATATCTATCCACAATTATCAATGCATCGAATGACGTGTTCTGTGTCGGGATAAAAATTTACATTTTGAAAAAAGCACATTGAAATATAAATCTTTACCCCGACGCAGAACGCGTCATTTGGATGCGCAGTGCCAACCTCGTACCCAGGGACATTTCGAAGAGTACGAATTGACATGAGAATATGAAGTGAAATGGTTATACTTGCCTGTATAGAATAAATATCTTGCCCATTCACTATTAGATGCTGTGTCAGGAAATGATGACTTGGTCACCAATTTGTCAGCCTTTGAAATACACGATAAGCATCTGGTTGAAGTTTTACAGCCCGAATATACTAAATTCTCGTACAGTATTACTGCATATTTCAAAAGCTAATAATATATGCTACCCGTAGTACTACTACTGCCAGTGGCGGAACGAGGGTTGTTGGCGCCCGGTGGCAAAAGTATTTTCGGTGACCTCCCCCCTTCTCCCCCCTGAGTGTTACCTTTAGGAGAGAGTGAGTTTAATGGCTAACAGAATAAAAGTTGGTAGAGAAAAAAGTTGTTTCTAGTTCCTCTGTTAATATCTACCATGAACTCTTTCTAGCATTGGGACAATGGCTGTCGGTGGTGAGGGTCATCGACCCCCTTCTCCCCATTATGACTATGCCCATATAAATTTGTATTTCCTAAAATGGATCGACAAACTGATATATCATGTCATATTAATCATGAAGGGACCAAACAGGACAAGTTAAAGCTGGTTTTAAATGTGCATACTGTACATTCACACATGAAATTACTATCATAGCGTGAAATACAGTCATGTACAGTACATATGATTTACCTGGTCATATAAATTGTGGTGTAAATAATTTCTGAGTAACAGGTTGGTGAGAGTTGCCTAAACGTAAATCGACATAATAAAAGAAATAAACATTGACAGCTCACATCATTAAAGAAAAGACAATGTTTTATTTACTGTAAACTAATGCACACTTCCACATGAATCCTGATGTGATATAATATATAAGATAATGAATGGGCACAAGGCACAAACCGGCCAAATAAGGCTCAGTGGTTATAAATTCTTATATCATTGTTGAGTCGATTCACTTTGATGAACCACGGGATATAACTAAATTATTTATCTGGAATAAATTAATAATGAAGTTAAATTTGCCCAAAAATCTTGTGGAATCTCGAATGAAAGTATTTGAAATTTCCATAATCTTGTTAGTAACCTTCTCAACAATGATGCATGTATGAGGGTTATATACCATGACCGAGGTTAATATGCTAACTATAAACCTCCGGAGCCCTCGGCTCCTTGGATTAATAACTACCTTTATCAACCTCGGTCACGTTATATCTCGTTTGGGCTCGTTTAACCTAGCTCACACTAAGCTCATCCCTGTTTGACGTTGTTTTTTGTCACTGTCCCTCCCTACCCACTTGACAGTGGCTTTACCCTCTCTGCGGCTTAATGGCATCCCTGTCCCGTAACTATCCCAGGCCTTCGCCCCAGCCGTTACATCATACTTCGTCCTATCGAACCTGCGTTGATCCGCGCTGTCTACAAGGTAAGGAGTCTCTTCCATGCTCTTACATACTAGGTAAATCAACTTATATTTCGGTTTTGCTTAACGAATTATCACCGCGTCCTAGCTAGCTGAAACTTCTTCTGTCTTCTTCGTGTGATTACTTTGATTACTATTATATAGTTAGTTGTTGTAGAGCCCGATGCACCTAACCTAAACCAACTAGTTCTAGTAATCTACCAATCACCATTATGTAACAATTCAGACAAACATTTATGATTTAATTTTCGTGCCTAATCCATTTATTATAATGTGTTTTGGAGAAGATTAATAAAAAGATTACCTGTCCCTCAATATTGTGTCGCAATGTTGCAGTCCTTAGTTTGGCGTGGAAAAAACTATATTTGAAAAAAAGCTAAAAATTCAGAATACTGCTTTTTTGCGACTACGTGCATGTAGCTAATAAACAATCAACTGTACTTTCAATTTTAACATTTCACATCACATGCAGTCAGACCACAGTAGACAGGATAAAGAAGATAAGGTACAGGGCCCTTTTGTACGAAGGCTGAATAGCGATTTTTTCAACGTTGGGAAATTTGGCTGTTGATCAACATTGCCTCAAATTAAGATTTAGTATTTTTAATTTGAAGTTTTTGTGATACATTCTGAGGCCAGACGGTGAATTTCACAGCTTTTTGAACAATTTCTTAAAGCTTGAAAAAAAACGCTATTCGTTGGGGTAGCGCTATTCAGCCTTCGTACATCGGCCCCAATACAGTAGTCTGAGAGTCGCAGTATACTATCACATTAAACAGTACAATACGACTAGCATACAACATTTATGGCACCTACAGATGGATTATACCTACCTCCTTACTTCATCCAGTCTGTCAAGAAGTTCATATGTTCTGGAGTGGTAGAAGTAGCACTTTGCTAATATCAAATCTAATGTTCTCCTGTTATGTAGCTCAGACTTTTTCAACAAAACAGTAGAACACTTTAAGGCCTAATAAAACAGAAAAAACTATACTTAAGCACAACAAAACACACCTAAACTTGCCCGGAGCTTTAAAATATGTAAAATATGTATTGGTAGGTCATAGTCACAACTTTACACTGATTTTACACTTTCGGTGTAATGCATCATTATAAACCCAAAAGTAGGCACTAACATTTTTATCAATCTAATTTTATTTTAAGATGAAATTATTAATATGTTATATCATTATCAATTATAGGACTACTGCACTATACAGCGAAATCAGAAGTTGATATTTACTATTCAGTCGAGCACATCACTATATGAAATATTATTTACGATTCAAGCAATAATGACACTGAACCGTATTGCACGTTGTACCTGTTCATACGCTTTTGTGTCAATCAAATGGATAACAACAAGAAGATGGAAATAAAATTCCACTTCAGGTAGCACAGGAGCTGTGGCTGCCTTCCCAGTTCGTGGCCGGTAAGAGGTGGACACGTCTGTTTCCATTGGCTAGTAAAACATTATAAACCGGTCAATAGTGCTCTTAACGGTTTGCTGGTAAGAGCAATACTGTATGTACTGTAGTTATTGTTATTACGTAGTATTGTAGCAGCATGTGATACAACCAACTACAACTGTGCACTGTACATAGAGTACACAATATACAGAAAATACATCACATGTACTATCAGTGATAATTGTAAAATTAACTATTCAGTGAACTGCACTATAGACTCTGTAATCCCGATTCCCAACAATGGATCCCATAATGTAAATCCATGCAATGATACCTTTTGTAAACCTAACAATGGATTCTATAAATCCAATGACGGATTTGGTAAACGGAAACCTAACAATGGATTCTATAAATCTAAATGACGGATTTTATAAACCTAACAACAAGATTATATAAATCAAATGATAGATTTTGTAAACATAACAATGCACACTATAAATCCAATGATAGATTTCGTATACCTAACGATTGATTCTATCAATTCAATCACTACGGATTTTCTAAACCCAACAACTATATTCTATAACTACATTGATGGATTTTCTAAACCAAATGATCGAATCGAAAATCCATCCTCACGAAATTAATCCGAAATGATGTGGTAATTATCCAACATGGGGTAACACCAACCCAGCCAATAATGGATAATAAAATGGACATCTAAAACCATTTTGCGTTTTAAAAAATCCATTACCAGCATTAGAATATCCATGATGGGTATTACAAAACCCATCACGCGTTTTGTAAATCACAATAATAATTTTCAAAAAAGAAATCCCGTCATATGTTTGTCATATGAAGTGTGCTCACACATGCACCTGTTTGATATCAAGACTGATCATACCTCATCAAGAAACTGGAGCAATTCATTTTTTGAAGATGATGCTGTAAAACAAAGCTAACATTGTCAAACGGTATAGGAACAGGTTGAAAATGGTAAGTGCATATAATATCAAGCCAGGCCGTTTGTATGCCTTGTTTAGGTGAGGTACGCAATAAAAAAGATGAAATGACGGCTATTAAAAATATTTTTGCACTAAGCACCATAACGTACCTTGAATAAAATAACCATTGATCAACTTTCTCAACAAATTATGGTTCAATTTTTTCCTAGTTGATGAAAGTGATCTTAAAACACGGAGCACAAAATGAGGTTCCTTGTTATTTACTCCTTTTTCAACAAGTTTGACATGTTCTTTAAAGTCTATAGATATGGAAAAGCAAATGAATTTTACCAGGGATACAGGATAAATGTGGCATTGGGTATGTGACTAAAGGTGCGGTCGTCACTGAATTCTGATAAATTGACTGCCGATTGGGGCACAAAAACGGCCGATTATTAGGCCAATGCGAAGGTGTTCCTGTGTGGAAGTGGACTTTACAATTAGAGATATTAACGTTATAAGGATAATAAGATATTCATACAAAAATAACTGTCAGTGGGGAATTCGTTTGAAATTTGTTTTGGATTTTCCCGTTGTTTTTTTTTAAAATTAAAGTTATTTTGATAAAATTAAAGTGCCTGATATGCAATGAAATTTTATTTAGATTATTGTCTTATTTGACGTACTGTAACGTGTGAATAAAGACTAGCAATTTTCTCATATCCTTTTTGTCCTTCAGATATCACATGTAAGTATTCAAAATAAACTATAATCACATCTCGACACATCATTAGTTCAGTACACGGACTACTCGAATATCTTAAATAATTTTAAAGATGATAACTGAACAAAAGTATAGCATTTAGCAGTATGTATCCGCTGGCAAAATTTTAAATCATTTTTCATTTACACAACTATGATGTCACACATTATGTTTTATTAGATCGCGTTGCGTAGCAACAGCGAGTTCTTAGATTCCCAAGCGTTATTTTTCTTTCTGTGGTGTCGAGATTTTGATTGGTTGAAGCCAGTTCTCATACCATATTTGGAAAACTGATTGAGGCTTGCGCGAAATTAAGCGCGTGATTCCAAGTGGCGTTTTTAGTTTTCATTCTAACAAAACGTTGACAAAAAAACATCAGATCAATGATATGTAATGACGAAGTTAGATATTGTTGTTGAAGCATTTGATGTACAGCGGAACAGCGTGTTGTTGGCTTCTCTTTCGCTCGCTATATAATTCATGGTTAATAAGTATGATACGCGCTGCTACATAACATCACAACGAGTGCCAAACAAATACAGCTGATAGAGCAAATATCATCCTAAATCTGTTGCAAATCCTGTAATTGTCCTGTCCACCAGTGCGTCGCTTACGGCTTACAGTAAATCAATAATGAACTAAAAGTACACACGAGTACACGAGTAGTAGTACAGACAAGTACATAGGAGTACATACGAGTAACATATGAGTAAACTTGACCCCAACCCTAATCCTAACCTATTCGGATATGTTACTCGTGTGTACTTTTAGTCATTGCCAATCACAATGGAGTCATGGACGATATCTTTTCACCATTTTTCCTCTGTAGCCGGAGCCAGGGACATGGCCATATTATAATTGAATGTATTGTTCACGAGTATGTATTGTATATGAGAATGTATTGTATATAGGCCATCGCTTGCGCCATAACTCCCTTTAAATAGAGTTTATTTCCCGAAATACCTATTTGACACAAGTTCACAACAGAGCGTGACTTCTTCGCAAGCGAAAGTCGCTGAGTTCGAAACCCACAGCCGGTATTAGTGAAGTTTAAAAACTTCACCTGGCATAAACCACTCGGCCGTAAACTGATGCGACATCATAAGTCGCAAGATCTGGCGAGGTTAATGCCCAATGGCCATCTTGTTTGATCTCAAAATGAGGTATTTCACATGTTCTTTCAATTGGAACAAAAATCGCCCACAATTGTTGTGCATGGTCAAGCTATTTGTTAATGAAACACACAAAGGTAGATTGTACTTCATAAGAAAAATTGGTATGCATATAATGTATAATCGACTAGTTATAATAAGAATGCGGAAGATTTTAGAGAGCACGGAAATGAGTAAGAGTTGATTCTCCCAATAAAAATAGGCGTAAATCACGTGGACAGGATTTCTAGCGCTTCCTAGCTGGGGCATGTGATGGCGTGAGCGTGTGTACAATAAAGTAGTTGAACCCCCTTATAAGCCAGCCGACGACCTTATGAAATAGTATTCTATGAAATGATGAAATCGCCATTCACGCGTGCTCTAGCCTGCTTGTGGGCTCTCTAGTCAGTCTGATCCACTGGAGGAGGAACTGGAGCAAGGATATAAACTTCGCGCTCTAATTTGTCCATATAAGCCTGTTTATCTCAGGGTATATAACAGGCTTCTTTCCCATTCCCAATTTTTTAATTATTTTTACGTTTTAACACTAAATTTACTTTAAAATGTCCATAAAAATGTTTGAAACTTTAACAGAAGACCAGGGGACAATTCAGTCGGTAAAGACCACCAATGGCATTTATGCAATGAAAGATTATTGACATCAAGCACGATTCTCGCATGGACCACATCTCACATTTTTAATTATGCATTGCGATCTACCAATCGCATTGGTCTGTGTGCTTGCTTGAGTTGCAACAGCCTTCTCCAGCTCACATGCTTGCTACTGTCATTGCGTTTGCTGGCAATTGCTACTTGTTCTCCCTCCTCTCCCTTCTCTGGGTCATAGGTTCTCTCCCTGGCTCGCTGGTGTTGTTACAAGCCTCATTGTTTGTAACTGCTGTGACCGACTCTCTGTCACAATGTATTTTTTGCTTTGTTTTGTTTTGTTGTTGTTGTTGTTTTTGTTCTGTTGCCTTTGGGGCTTGCTTGCTGTCCTATACGTTTGTTTTGGTTTGTTTTCGTTTTGTGTTAAACCTCCTGTCGCTCTAGCACATCGGGTTATAATGAAGACGGCAGTCACAGGGATTATCAATGGTGTATGAAGAACAAATATGACATTTACCACAATAAGTTTTGTATTATCTGTGCACATTGCTCATATAAATCTATATTTATACATTTCTTTATTAAATAATAATGTCACTCTGTAAGACAAAGCAACGAGTCATGGCATCGTAATGGTGTCACTCGAAATTTCAACTAATGGTTTAGCTAAACAAAAAATCTGTTAATATTCAGTGTATTTATCATGTTCTTGCACTATAATATAGTCTAGTTTATTTACTACATGTAATATTCATACAATATTTCAGTTACAAGTAACTGGATACCATGGTCACAGCACTAGACAGTAGACACACATTTTTGCACCTTGTGATGTGTACAACTGTCTAGCCTCCTAAGGCTCCTAGCCCCTCGTGAGCGTCCCCCCTCCCTGAAACGGATCCTGCTTGCGAAGGTGGCTATAGTCCTGGCCAAAAAATGGTTAGAATATTGAGTAGCCCAAAGCTACATGCCTAAGTAGGCATCTTGTTTTGTATTGATTATAGATTCAATTGATTGAACATGTGTGTACATAGGGAAATAACTCTGAATAACAGTATACATCAGTCAATTCCAACTGCTATCATCCCCCCGGGCTGACACCTGGGTATTGGCAAATGCCCCATCTCCGGGCTTGACACAAAACATGTATAGAGTATTCCACTGAATTTTCTAATAATATCCTAGTAAAAAAACATGTATGCATGTCTGTCAAACTAGCTTTTCGATGCCTTCCTTCTTGGCCACAAATTATTCACTCTTCCCTCGGAAGTCGTGACCACATTTGATATATGGTAGTCCTATATTTGATATACTGTATGGACCGTAGTCAAAGACAAATTCGTGGGGATGAGACACTGTGTGTGACAAATGCTCGGCTCGCGCGCAAATATATGATTGCAAATGCCCGGCCACAGGGACATATTGACGAACAAATGCCGCATGCCATTCCGGGGAGGGGGGGAGGGGTGCTAGCAGATGGAATTGACTAATGCATTAATAATAGCCTACCTAAATAAACAAGTTGTGATATTGGTCATATTTCAATGACCTTGGAAGATCACCCTTTATCTTGTTTATTCAACTTGAATATTAATTTACAAGCCAAACAAGGGTTTGTGAGGTTAGTGAATGTGATTGAGAGAAAATCCAAAAATTACAAAAGAAATAAAACAGAAAGAACAGTCAGAACTTTAATATACCATAGAATAAGAAAAGAAATGTTGTTGACAGACAAGCACTAAAATTTTGCCTTTCACTTTACTTTGTGTATTTTGCAGACTGCAGTAGGCTGTACTGTAGCTTGTTCCGGTACCTTTACTATCAATTACATTATTATCAATAAAATAAAGAGAGAAGCTTTACTCAACTGTACAGTGTATACATGACAATCACTGTCTGAATCAGCCACTTTTTGTAAATATCAACTTTTAGTTATAAGAAGCAGAATAAAAGCGGTCGACTTACCCTCAAGCGCCAACTTTTCAAGTTCTGGTTTTGACAATTCTTCACTTGAAACATCTTTCTTCTCTTCGTTAGTCTCTATCGCCTCCTTCATCTCAACATCTTTAGACATGGTTGTCCTTCACTCTTTGGTGTATTTTCTTAGAGTATGACACACAAACCGGTACAACGTTATATATTATATACCATACAGTAAAGATAAGGCTATATACTGTGTATAGTTTTCTGAATATTACTATTTTGTAATACACAATTTATATTAACCTTGGCAGTTTTTGTCCACCATGATCAGACAAGAAAGCATGTGCGCACATGAATTCACGCATCAAAAACGCCTTGTGTCCACTGACCACAATGAAATATATCGTCGTCACCAACAATAAGAAAGTTTGCCGCTGAACCACAGAAACACGGCTCCGCCAACGCCTACATATTATATTTTCATCAAAACATTTTTTTTTGAGATTTGTTTTTGTATTTTCAACGTTTCAAATTCATAAGACAAAGATTTAATTTAAAACAGAACATGGAAGATAAAGACCTGTATGGTAGGTGTATTTCACTTTTTTCAAGAGATAAATCGTTAACCGTTTCCCCTTTTTTGGAAAAGCTCGAAAAGCTCGAAAATTTTGAATGATTTTCATAAAAGTAATAGCAAATTTTATTATTATAATTATTCTCTTCAGTGTCGGTGAATAGTGTTGGATATTTAAATATTCACACTATTCACCGACATGCTGAAGCGAATGATTCTTTTAGCATATAAGATGCAAGTAACAGACAACTGAACTGATAAGTGATGGGTAGTAGACATGTAACGGGAGTATTATTAACGAAAGTTTTTTAATCAAACAAGTCTTTGTAAAATTACCTGAAAACACTTTGACGTCAAATTGTGTAGCTTAGTTTAGTGCTTGTTCTTCGGTGAACGATGGAAATCGGGAAGCCTTTGTTTTAACTTTTGACAAGTCAGTGATGAGTGAATAAGGATATTTCGAGAAAGAGACGAACTAACGAACCAATCAAAACTTGCGAAAATAGGCAACCACTACATTTCTATTGTAGCTATTTATATTGCTCATGAAGGTATATTAAAAAGGTTTCTGCTTGATAGGGGATTTTCGTTGTTAAGCAGTTTGGAATTTTTTTATTAAACAATTTAACGAAATCCAGTTTTGATTCTAGGCTAGGCGCTAGCGTGCTAATACTGAATATAAATCCCCTTTAGAATATAATAAATCGAGTGGAGAAGCCACAACAGCGATGCTTTTCTGACCTTATTTGTGGCATAATTTCAAACTCAGTGCCATTTTCTCCGTTTTTCTTCTACTTCAGGGTGTGAAGGTGAGGCTGAAGTAAACCCTGTCATTTTACTTGAGGATCAACAGGATGCATTCCTTAAACACAGCGCCAATTCACCCGTAAGTGACTAACGTGACTAACTGAAGACGTTTTGCAGTTAATATCAGGGAACTGTACCATCTATAATAGCTATATTGCGATATTACATTATATATACTGATCTCGAAAAGAGTTCGAATTCTGGACGTGGATGATCTGTAGATCATGAAATAAGACTAAAAGGTGAAAGTCTAAAATTTAAATCAGTATTTCTGGTAGACATGAGATAAGTATAATCGTGTCAGGAGGTTAGATAATAGTAGCTAGTATAGTCAGCTTGGTCATAGCCATATAGAGTAGCCTTTCTCACGACGCCATTTTTGGGGTACTTTTTCCGAAACAAGTGCAAACCATAAAGTCAATGTGCATGTATGGAAAGCAATTTTCCAGAATAAACTAAGGTTTTTAAAAACTAAATTTACCTTAAAAATATAAATAGTTTTCTTTATGTGGTCCTACGCTAACATGTTTTGAAAAATTACCCCCAAAACGGCGGCCATACTCGTCATCCTGAGAAAGGCTAATTATAGACTTCAAAATGGAATTTTAACCTCTATTATCTTATTTTAAGGATAACACGGGTAGTGAATCTTTCTTTGTACGGTATTTCAGGTTGGTGTTTTGTCAGTTCATGTTTTTGGTTGTCAACATCTGACCCTAGATGCTGAACCACTTCCTGAAGGTTTTCATGTTTATGGTAAAATATCAGTAAATGCTCTCACAAAGACCACTTCTGTCATGCTCCAACCAAAAAGAGGAAAAGTTATTTGGAATGAAGTGTTTAACTTCCCCATATCAGTAAGTGCGGGAAAATGTACAAAATGTGCTGCTTCGTCCCCAGTCGCTCGAAATGGGGGCGCGTACGGTGCGCAAAAGCTAATCAGGGAAGGGAAACTCCTTGCGACGCCATTTTGAATCTTGAGGCTAAAATGGATGACTCAAAAGGAGCTATTTTGGCCTATTTTACATTGTTTTGTCAATTGTTTTCATTGTCATGTAAATTTTTGGTCCTTTTGAGTCATACATTTTAACCTCCACATTTAAAATGGCGTCGCAAGAGGGCAATATATCTATGCTTCTTACTCTTTCTCCTTCCCATGCATCATGCAACACAAATAATGCGAATATCCCTATATGCTCCAAGAGGTCCCTCGTAAGAGCCTGCGGAGGCCGGAGGCAGCAAAATGTGTAGGTACCTATTTCACAACTGACATATAGGTCCTTTCGTAGTCGATTTGTAAACTATGTAAACAAATGAAGGACGGCGGTGAAACTTATGCCCGACTCACAACTTACATTACATTGTAAATTATTTGTATATTTTACAATGTTTTGGCCGACTCTTGCTGAAAATTACTCGACTGTTTGAATGTTTTGAGCACCTAATTTAGGGAACAAAACCACGATCTCGGATTCGCGGGAAAATAACTTGGTAAACAGGTTCAGCCCGGGTAGCAGGGCTAGCCCTCTTTATGTAAACACGAATGAGGAGTACCTCGGCTATACAAGGGCTGGCCCTCTTCCATATGAACACCCCCTTAAATTGCTGAATCTACAGGACTATATCAGGTTGGATATAGTTATCATTCATACCCGTTAAACTCTCCCAGATAAAGCAACGTTATTCGTTCTCGGCCGCGTTTAAGCTACAGTTGGGAGGTGTCATTGTGTCTGATCACGGATTAGTCGAATATTACATCAACGGCATCAATATATTGTATCAGGTCAGGAAGAAATGAGAACTGGTTATAAAAACAATCGTTTATAGATAATGTTGAAACCACTTTACTGAACGATTGGAAGTCTCATAAAATGATTAAATGGATTTTCATGGAATATTTCTAGATTGTTACGCAGATGAAGGACGTATCAAATCAACTTATTTTTTCCGTTCATGCCTATGATGATGAAAATGCCACAAAACATAAACTGATTGGAAAAGTGTGCTTCCACATCCATAAACTTGTGAAGGTGAGGCCGGTTGTTATCGTTGCCACGAAATTTATAATCAAAATTCCCATTTGCAGAGCAACATTTACGGCAAGTTTTCAAAGAGTGTCATGATGGGTTAAAAAAGCAACGAGTGTCCACCCCCTTTCCAGAAGAGTATCTTAACGATGGACCCTCCTGACCTCGAAGGGTTAAATGTAACATTACAGTTATTAAAACAAAAAAAGAAGAATTGTCAGCTGAGGTATCAAAACGAAAAAATATGAAAACTGCTATATAATAAAAGATAATATAACACAATGCTAAAAGCTTAAATTGAAAACATTTTTAATTTGAAAGCCTTATACTGTTACTTTTTGGACGATACCCTCCAGGCAATTTTATATATCTAGCTATTGCATACAAACTACACCTAAAATGACGAAAGGTGAAAATGGCCGTGAGTCAGATGTGTTTGACTAGATATTCTTCAGTTGGTAAAGCTGCTCTACCTCTTCGGCACTCAAACATTTCTTGAAGAGTTTAACTTCATCAATGTAACCATGGAAGTACTCGTAAGAAGGGAGTCTTCCTTGACCAATCACAACGTCGGTACTTTTCGTCACAATATCTCCAGTGCAACAGGTCTTAGCCGGGGCTTGCTTCACGTTGTCCAAATAGAAATCGAGCTTTGTGCCATTGTAAGTCATCACAACGTGATGCCAGTGGTCGAAGGTAGCCGTTAAACCTACGAAGTCCCAAGTTGTGCTCGATGTAGCCGTTACAATACCACCCCCTAACATTTGACCATCTTGTTCCCGTCCCATGCGAATTTCCCAGCTACCTTGGCTATGGTAACCGTTATTAATCAGGCCTAAATAATAATAATAATAATAATAATAATAATAATAATAATAATAATAATAATAATAATAATAATAATAATAATAAT
>JAOTOK010057072.1:0-17900 GCA_025770025.1 Virgularia gustaviana
GCATGTTGGGAATGTTTGGAAGGACATTGACAAAACACTCGTCCTTCCAAACATTCCCAACATGCTTTGTAACCCAAGTGGAACCCAGTACTTAGCTCCTTTTGAAAATGGCTAATTGTTTCATATCTATGTTCATGTTGTAATAAATAGGTAGAATGTTGTGTTATCTAATCTAAGACTTGCACATAACCCATACATTTATAGAATCAGCATTCACAGTAATCCCTGAGCAGATTTGTGTGTTTAACAGAATTTGAAAAAACACATAGCGATTAATCTTGTAAGGTATGATATACTGCATGATTGACATATGAGATGACATTACATAACAGTCAATAAGTACTGTCAGTAACAAACACTAATTCTTCACCATTCAAGGTTGTTGTTCTTTGCAAAAGTCATTCTTGGGCTATGTTCTGAATAAAACTGTTGGTACCACTTCCTGTGCTTCTTGATTCCTTGGTCCTCTTTAACAAGCAGTGGCTTGGAGAGATATGTTTTGTGATTCCATATCATTACATCACGCTCTAACTAAAAAAATGAATATGAATCACAATATTTGAATTAATTATTGACTATTTATTGTATTAAAATGTGGAGAAGTCATTACTCTTACAACTAGTAATCTTAATGTACAGTAATCTCACAGTCTCATGCACAAGGCAGAATTGTTTTAACAATTTTAAAAGCATGCTCAGCACATACAGTTTTAGTTTGTGAAAACTTTCGTGGTAAGAACTAAGAAATACAGCAACTGACATGTAACGAGTAAGGTGTGTTACTTGAATCTCATTGTGCAACTCAAAATTTTGGAGTCCCAAAATCCAGTGCAGCACTGTTAACCCTTTAAAGCCCAATGGGGCATTTATATATTTTACCCTGGGCCCCTGGCTAACACTAGATGGAACCTTTGGGCTACAAAGGGTAAATTTAGAGTCAATTCTTAGGAATTAGATGCCTGTATCCTGTGGCTTATTTGTAAAACAAGTTCACTGTTGACATTATACCTGAATAACTTCAGCATACAATATCACTTTGGCCACTATGTTTGGTATTGTAGATCCTGCATAAATGGCTTGGGTTAGTTTCTGAACCATTGGTTCAACAGGTGTTACTTCATGAAAGAAAACCCCGCTACCAAGTTTAAAGTTCCATCTCATATACACAATTCCCGGCCCTATCTAAAAATATGGAAAAATGGATAAAAGTGATGAGTTAGGCCTAATAACTTGGCTAGCATCTTTTACCAAAGCCTTGATGGCCAAACTGCAGAGTACAGTACTTTCCAATGCAGATGTGCAGGTAGTTGCAAATGTGAAGTGAAGGTGCAAAAAGGTTGTATTTAGTGGGCTCAGGTGTGCATTTGCAACAGATGGAGATGCTAAAATGCATTATACAGTGAATAACACATTTAGGTGATAAATGTTCCAGAAAAGGCAGCCCAGAAACATACAAGATGCCTCATATCTGGTTGCATTGATACTCGGTTGTGCAAACCAAACCACAACTTGGCCTGCTGAGCTTCAAAAAACCATCGGAAACAAGAACCTGTTATGGGGCAACCTCATTCTCAGGGCTTTCTCTTTTGTTTGCATGGAATGAGGTTGAATGATCTTGGTTATGGGGTTACAGTAAAATATGCTGTTAGCAGTGGACCATATACTGTATTCAGCATGACAGTGGGTGTAGTTGTATGTAATGTAATCACAATTACTGTACAAATCATGCTCTTTCGAAAACAAAGCGATCAAGGTGACTGTGGTGCAAATTGTTTTTGGTGAAAATTTCAATCCTCCAATCAACCCTGATCATGCATGCCTCTGTAAGCAGGCCTTTTTATGAACCTACCTGCAGGGGGGTTGTAAACTTCTCAACCCCAAAGGAATGTGTAGAATATTCAAAGCCAATTTTAAGATCGACCTAGCTGTTGTTACATGACCCAAGGTAAAAAGAGCATCACAATTTGGTACACAGGGGTGTTTTGGATTCATACGTAACACAGGAATTATTATGTAATACTTCAAAATGCACTACTAGACCCAATGGAGATGATCTTATTTGCGTTCTGCAGTGTGGCTTGATGGCAAGGGGTGTTTACTGTCAGATACTTATTTTTGTTTACTTTAATTGTTGTTTTGTTAGAACAACATTCTCAGATATCAAGTTGACAAGAGACTTGTAACAGCCCATGTGTTTTGCAATCAATAATATTGGCATTTGTGTACAGTACCTGCTTTGCCTTTACATTTGTATCTAAGAAAGGGATATGATAACCAAACAAGTGGGCCTTTTGTACAACAGTCATTACTGCACAATGTTTTTCATCTTCACTTTGCTCCCATGATGCATGCCATTCATGATAGCCAAAACCACTGATGAAGCTGTCAAAGATTCTTTGAAGATCACTGCCACTGGTGACCAATGGTGTATGGAGTACCCCAAGGTGGCTTATATCTCCTCCATTTTCAGGTAGGTCCTGTAAAATAACATTAGAAAATTTATGTTAGAACACTGCAAGATTCAGACTGCTACAGGTTTTTTAATACTGCATTACTACTGGGTACACCTTCTGGGTAGGTTGTCCCCCAGGGCTGAGTTGTTCAAAGGTGGGTTAGCGCTAACCCAGGGTTAAAAGTTAACCCACCGTTTTATTTTACTGTGTCACAATCAACAGTTTTCATTTAAAATTCACTTCTTAACACTTCAACCAACTCCTTACTGTTTCGATAAAGAAGAAACTGTTTCACCAAGCAGGCGCCTGAAAATTTGACCATCAATTTTTCAGGGTTAAGCTAACCCAGCTTTGAACAATCTGCCCCAGGGGTATTTTTATGATGTCCAAAAAATTCTGACAATAAACTGTAACATTATTGAGAAACATGATTCCCTCAAAATATTTATTGGAATTCATAAATAACTTACATTAATTAACTTACTTTAATTAATTAATTAATTAATTAATTATAAGTAATTAATTAGAAGCTGATTATCATTTGGAGTATTTTCTTTACTATATTCCAGCAAACATGATCAAATGATATACAGCTTATTGCATCAATCACTGCTTTTGTTTAGTCTAGATAGTCTTTACTGTTTTTTGAAGGCATGCAGTTCCTCTTCAAACAGTGGAGCAATAATAGTAGGTTACCTACATTGCAGTAAGTATATTTGTTAGAAGTAAGTCTTTAGTTACAAGTAATTGTTAGTTCCACTTATTATGTTCTGCTTGCAAGGTATTCTGGTAGCTGTATGCAACGTGAGGGCCGAGGGGGTCTACACACATACTTTGTTTCTTCAATGGATTTATATTGATTTTCTCACATGTTCCATACAATGACCAGAATACCTTGCAGGCATAACTTGATAAGGGGAACCGGCCATTGTTACATTTTTCAGTAACCGTAACCATGGTAACTTGAAAAGGTGTAACACTAACTGTAACATTACATTTTTTGAAAGCTGTGTTCATTACAAGTTACATTTTCATATATGTTTTTGTTGTTTTTTCCAAATTTCTAAATCAAACTGAGTCAATTACTAGCTCAGTAGTGAAAGTGTTCAATATTATAACCCTGACAGCATAGTCCAAACATAGTTACCACTATAAAATTTGGAAATATCAGGTTACCATTGAGCAGCCTGCAATTGTTACTGTAATTTAGGGGATTTACTGGATTACATTTTTGTGACTCATTACTGTTACCATAACATACCATTAATTATGTGTGTGAATTGTGTGCTCCCAATAGTTGCTAAAGTTACAAATTGACTTTTTAAAAATACACTAATACAGGTAAAAAATTACAAATTGCACGCACATGTATTGATTGCATTAAATTTACCTGTATGTGAGAATTAACGTAGTGTACGGATTTTCCTCCGAATGTCCATGTGCCGTTGGCAATTTCCTCAATGTCTTCAGGAACCCAGTTCGGCTCGTTTCCTTCCGCATGATACCACACATATATTCGTTGGTTTTTCTCTAGCGCATGCCAGGATTTGACTTTCGCCGATTCTGGTACACACTTTGTGTACGGTATCTCGACACATGTACCACTGTCTCCCTGAAACCGCCAGCCGTGGAACGGACATTGAATGCAGTTGCCTTTCACTTGTCCACCAACGGCAATATTTGCACCGAGATGTGGGCAATAAGCGTCGAGTATGTAAGCAATGCCATCTTCCCCGCGAAATACTGCAAGATGTTCGCCAAGAACACTCACGTATTTTGCCTCTTTCACGGTCAACTCAGAAGAAAGCATGACAACGAACCATCCATTCGGATATACGGGTGGGATATCTCCTATCCGCCTTCTTCGCTGTACAAAGTTGGCGGTTTCTCTTTTAGAGAAGCCTTGCTGATCTCGCACATAACCCACATCACCCACATGACGTTCGTAGTCCAATGGTGTAAATAATAATTTCCACAACTTCCACAGGAAACACACAGAGCACACCAAGAGCGCGGTAAATTGAATAGTAACATATTGTAACAGTTGCGTGACGAGACCGTAAGTTTGGAGAAACAGACTGGTGGAACGGTCAAAAGCACATGCAAAAATCAGCTTTGGTATTTCTATAACGTCTTGGAAAAGAGGAGTTGCACTTGCTGCAACAACTACAAGCACGGTGACGATAAAAAGTCGTTTGTAACGAAGCATTTCCAAGTTTTCCCAAATAAAGCCACGAAACTTTTACTCTGGACTGTCCTGTTTCCAAGTGGCAAGTGGCGTGCCCGTAAAGTGTAAACAAACACGTAATACATTTCGTTTTAGCATATTTATTATGGACTTCGTTTCTAACCACGGTGAGCAATGAGCATAATTTTATTAGACGCGACAATAACACTGACGGTTTTCTGATTGGTTAATTTGTAATGATCACTCTTCGTGAGCCAATGAAATGCACCAAATTAGTGGTGTGATTTCATTTTTGTCATATGTAAGATTCCACAGTACTGGCTCAAGAGTAAAGACTAAAGTGCAAAATAAAGAGCTGAGAGCTCTCTAACAAACATGACCTGTTACTTGTTACCTTGTTGTTACACTGCCTTCAGCCTTTCGCTTTTCTTGCAGGAACATTAGAGTAGCTTAATTTTATTAGAATTATTTTTGTAAACATGGGGTAGCATGGAACGGATATTTCATTAGACTTTGATCCCAAGATATCGAAAGGAATAAATGGGCGCATTATGTAATGCTGTTAGCACGAAACATTTACTTTGTCTGCAACAAGTTTTGAATAGCAAACCATTGATTCATTTTGTCTTCCTAACTTCTGGCCTTCGATTTTACCTAATCCGAAGTGACTCCCGCCTAAGCACCAAATGTTTTGAACTTGTTAATTAATTATTCTTAACGGTTAACAGTTCGCTGAAATTATTACGCCTACCCATTGTCATTATTAGACATACAGCTTGCGTTTTGATTGGTTGGGCGCCTGCAGATATTTCCTGGTATCTCACAACCTCGTACCCAGGCGCTTTTTGGGTTGGCAGGTCTGATCAGAGCAAGCGCGCAAGGGTGCTGGTATCTCTAGTTCTGAAGACAGTGAACCCAAACATTATAACTTAGTTTCACTACGCCATTTATATCAAATTTACGATTTGTAAACATTCCCTGTGCATTATTGTCTTGGGTTACCTGGTAGATTGCCCAAGAAAATAATTTGACATATAATGAAAGAGTGGGATTGTGCTCCTCGAATGTTACTATTTACCTCACTTTTGGTCGAAAAATGGACATTATAGTCCATTTTCGTAAGGGTATATAACCTAGCTTTGCTTTTTGTTGAAAAATGGGCATTTTTGGCTATTTTGGGAAGGCTATAGCCTTTGCTTTCTGTCGAAAAATGGCCATTTTTGAGCATTTTGGTAAGGCTATAGCCTTTGCTTTTTGTCGAAAAATGGCCATTTTTGAGCATTATGGTTAGGCTATAGTCTTTGCATTTGGTCAAAAAATGGCCATTTTTGAGCATTTTGGTTAGGCTATAACCTTTGCATTTGGTCAAAAAATGGCCATTTTTGAGGATTTTGGTTAGGCTATAGTCTTCGCTTTTTGTCCAAAAATGGCCATTTTTGAGCATTTTTGTAAGGTTATGGCGTTTGGTTTTTGTCAAAAAACGGCCATTTTTGGCCATTTTGGTAAGGCTAGAGCCTTTGCTTTTTGTCGAAAAATGGCCATTTTTGAGCATTATGGTTAGGCTATAGTCTTTGCATTTGGTCAAAAAATGGCCATTTTTGAGCATTTTGGTTAGGCTATAGTCTTCGCTTTTTGTCCAAAAATGGCCATTTTTGAGCATTTTTGAAAGGTTATGGCGTTTGGTTTTTGTCAAAAAACGGCCATTTTTGGCCATTTTGGTAAGGCTAGAGCTTCTGGTTTTGCTCGAAAAATAAGGTTTTTGGCTCGTATTCTCGTCCTTTCCACTCGTCACTTTTTTGTAAACTAAACGCAAAATAATGTCTTGGGTTACTGTCCTATTACATATTATTGTCTTGGGTTACCTGGTAGATCGCCCAAGAAAATAATTTGACATATAATGAAGAGTGGGATTGTGCTACTCGAATGTTACTATTTACCTCACTTTTGGTGGAAAAATGGCCATTATATAGTCCATTTTGGTAAGGGTATATAACCTTTGCTTTTTGTTGAAAAATGGGCATTTTGGCCATTTTGGGAAGGCTATAGCCTTTGCTTTTTGTCGCAAAATGGCCATTATATTTTTTAGCATTTTGTAAGCCTATAGCTTTGCTTTTGGTCGAAAAATGGTCATTTTTGAGCGCAACTTTGTAAGGCTATAGCCTTTGCATTTTGTCGAAAAATGGCCATTTTTGAGCATTTTTGCAAGGCTATAACCTTTGCATTTGGTCGAAAAATGGTCATTTTTGAGCATCTTTGTAAGGCTATAGCCTTTGCTTTTTGTCGAAAAATGGCCATTTTTGAGCATTTTTGCAAGGCTATAGCCTTTGCGTTTTGTCGAAAAATGGCCATTTTTGAGCATTTTTGCAAGGCTATAGTCTTTGCTTTTTGTCGCAAAATGGCCATTTTTGAGCATTATGGTTAGGCTATAGTCTTTGCTTTTTGTCCAAAAATGGCCATTTTTGAGCATTTTCGTAAGGTTATGGCGTTTGGTTTTTGTCGAAAACAGTGGCGCAGCCAGCCTGTCAATTTGGTCCTGCTATGCAAATTTTTCTATGTTTACCGACCGTAAAAACAATAGATTTCTAAAGAAATGAATAAATGGTAATGTTTAAAATTTGCATGGCAGGACTAAATTGTCGGGCTGGCTACGCCACTGGTCGAAAAATGGCCATTTTTCGGCAAATAGTAAAGGCTATAGTCTTACCAAAATGTCCAAAACTGCCCATTTTTCGACAAATCGTATAAAAGGCTATAGCTTTACAAAATGCCCCAAAATGGCAATTTTTCGACAAATAGCAAAGGCTATAGCCTTTAAGCATATTTTGTGGCTTCTAGCTGAAATAATGAATGCTTTTGTTATAATTTCTTTGTAGCTCTTTCAAGTTCACAGAAAAATCAGAGACAAAATTACCATGATGGCGTCAGAAGATTGTCATATCGTTAAAATATTTTTATGTCACAAGATCAGTTAGCTGCTAAATTAAAACTTCATCTTGGGTGACAATGAAGCAAATTTTGTTTAATCTATTTTATATTATCTGCAAGAGCATGTCTTCACTCTGTCAAGTTTTTGGTCCATATACTGTAGACTTGACTGCTAAAAGACAGAAGGGCCTTGCCATGAATTGGTTTTTAATAAACATATGGAATAATTCGTGACCTATTTTTTGGATATGATTTAAATTTTGTGTTATACCAGTCATGGGTTATGGAAGCACCAAGACATAAGTTTAAGATGACAAACAGAACTAAGAATATTGACCTGAAACTTGGTCCATGCATTATGATAAACAAAGCAAAATAAATTATGATTTCAGCAAAATAATGTGGGCTAGAACTGTATTCGAACCAGTCTCCATTAGGGATTTTGTAGACCTTACTGCCAGTAGGGTTGTAGCTGGTTAGCTTCCCTAAGATGACATGGCACTTGTATTGATGGTAACTTGCCCAGATGAACAGTGATACTGCCAGGATGTGGTGCACAGTGAATATTTTGAAGGAAAGATTCTGGCAAGAGCCACACCATCCTAGGAACATGAAGACTGTTAATGAACATGTTTTGTAACTGGGTCAAATTTTAGTAAAAGTTTTACAAAACTTTGATTTCTATAGTAAGCAAGAACGTTGTTGGAGGTATAGGAATATGTAAGATAAAATGTGGTCAAAAAGAAAGTAACAATAGACTTGATGTGCAGACAAGCACTTGATGATTTCATCTCTGTAAAGGCTTTTTTCCATTTTAGCCATATTGCAAAACACACGCCGTTCCATTGTTTCATAGGTACCCATGCAAGCAGACTATAATAAGTTCACACAAAAGAAATTGCTAGGATACGTTTGGTCATGATTGAAGTGGCCCAAGTGGAAAACAGACTAATAGTACAATGAGTCTTCCAGCACTTGAGCACTGTACAGGGAAGAATTACAGTACTAGAGAGCTACAGTTGGAGGTACACTATGTCCTTGTCCACTTTTTAAAATTCCGAGGGTAGAAATTATTAAGAGCAATGAACATATTAATAAATAACTGTTAAACTACTTAAAAGTAGGCTAAGGCATGTGTGACACCTTATGTTCTTACCATTAATGTTAGACAATGTAGGTATCTCAGCAATCAGGGACAGGTTTACCATACCATAGAAAACCAGACCAACAAAGTAGTGGATGACATGCATTTGACCAGAAAATGAAGAGATAAATAGACTTTCATATAACCTTCTGCTGACTTGAATTGTAAGTAGAAAAACTGTTAGCAGTAGAGTGAAACAGTCAAGTCTTACAGTAGGACTATGATCACTGACAAGGGGGACCAGTTTCAAAACACCATACAGTGATGGAGGGTTGGTTTGCAGGAAACTCTGGACAAAGGAGAGCAGAAGCAACCCATTCCAAATTACACCACACACATAGAAGTGGATGAACCACCTGCAAAGCAAAGGACATAAGATTCTTTTATTTTTTACCAGGTCTGTACGCAAGGCAATCCATAGTACATTCCGATTGGCTACTATACAGCTCCATATCAGGTTATATGGACCTCTCATGTACCATATGGACCTGTGCCAGCCAAATGCACACTATATCTGCCTATTTTTAATGAATTATTTAGTTTGCTGAAGCTAGCTTTGCATTAAATATTCTGTTAGCAAGTTACAATTATTAAGTAAAAAATTTTTTTAAAATATTCTTTAAATTTGGTTTATAGTCATCTTTCAACACTATTGCAAATATGTCAATCAATGATGACTAGGAAGAAAAATTTTTAAACTTTTTTTCCAAAATATCTCTTTCAACTGTTCCTTATGGTATTGTAAAATTTTTGAGTTGCTAAATAATTATCTGACAGGCTGACAAAAATATAATGTGAATTCCCCCTGTGGTAGTCCCCTGGTACCTCTATTACTGTACCTCATTATGTCCCCAAGCCACTTGCCCGCATGCTTTGCATATTTTGCGATTTTATTAGAGCCGTTCGAGGGCAACTAAAAAGCCCAGTAGTACAATTAATTTGGCAAAGCTTTGCGATGCAAACATAGAAATTTTCTAGTAGCTGCTTGGATTAGCTTGCTGCTCCGCTCACTCGCTCGAAGTTCGCTCGCTCACAGTCACAGTGTCTCTAGGCTGTAGCAGCAGTTGAAACTAAAAATTATGCCAAAACATTAAGGGGGAAATTTGCCAGTCAAAGCTTCAGAAAAATAGCTTAAAAATATTTTGTGTGGTAAGATTTACGATTATGACACACTACTGTACCTTTTAGGAACTAGTAGAATATTTTCAGCCTTTCGCAAGTTCTGCAGCTTGCCTGTGCCATCTTGATCTTCCCTCGTCTTCCCCCATGTCGCCAAATCCTTTAAAAACACGGGCAGCGCAATATTACTTCGAAGAGCAAAGGATACGAAAGCAACAAGACACACAGCAGTATCCATTGCAATCCAGATCTTGCTTAACAAATCCATATGATATTAGTACAAGAAAAACACCTTCGTCCTTGGAAATATCATGTACAGTCTGCAAAATTTTGGACTTTGAGCGAGTTAAACGGGCATCAATCACACGCGACCAGCGTTCGCCTCTTGAAATTTGGAATGTTAATTAGTGCCTTTGCAACGAAATTTTCGTTATTATAGTTTTTGTGAATTTTGTTTTATTTGAGAGAACTTGTGAAATTGTGAAATGATAGAATAATCGTTTGCCAGCTTTTTCATATTGCTTCTTGTTCTTGGGATACTAACTATTCAAGTAAAAAAATCTGTGACGTTGTGTGTTTGTGACATTGAACACATACTGAAAAGATGAAATAGCGGTATAGCATTAAATACCTATATGTCATCCATTGTTAAAGTTTTTTAAGCAATTTATTTAGTACCCAATAAGGGAGCAGTGCCACTGTCCGCGCATCTTTCTGCGCATACTATTTTAGCTTCCAAATATCATCAGAAAAATTGTGTCAGAAAATGTGTCATGGATGGTAACATCGGTAAGAACGGGGATTATCATGCATAGAGATTTAAGGACTTGTTAGGCTTCCAAATTTAAAGTTAAAAATAAGTTTGACAATCACTTGATGAATCGATTACTGACTGATACCGGCATGACCACATGAAGGATTTTCTGCCAGTTAACGCTGACGTTGGCACTGCTCCTAAAGGTAGGTTACAGTCCCTTCTGCGCATGTCCCAAAAGCATAAACAAATGTGGACCAAACTTGAGTATTATTGTTTGTATCTTACTAAAAAAGCAATGTTTACCACAAAGTCCAGTATTTGAATGATTTCTTGTTCATGAAAACTGCTGTAAATCCTGTGAGTTTTGTATCTGAAGTGTGGTCCACATTTGTTTACATTTTTGAGACATGCGTAGAAGGGACTGTAACCTACCTTTAAGGTATGGGCTAGTCTAGAGATTGGAGTCTAGAGAAGAAATGTTTTGAGATTCCTAAAAAGCAGCCACTGCCGAAAAATGGCCAACTAGCTGACCTCGAAATTTTAGAAAAACGAAAAGCGTAAGCGGGCGTTCCACCAGTGAACTCGTCATCTCAGTTATGCTACTTTTTGTACTTTAAGACTTCAATGGTTTTTTCCGATGCTACATGCCGCAATTTTGATCGTTCTATAAACTTAGTTTTACACATGACTATAAAGCTTTCATATTAGAAGTACTAAATATCCGGCTCGACGCTTCTCTGTAAAAGCCTCAAGGCACGACATTGTTTCACTCCTATGTCTCAGTAGAGCGCTAAAACAGGAGACTAAAGAAATTCACAAGTTCTGTTGGTAATAACTCGCTACTAGGAGAGAACACTAATTTACTATAGTCTAGTATTTTCTATAAAGAACTAGAGGATGTGGCATGCAGTCATTAAAATGTGCTATGCCAATTATTCTTTTGTGTCGTGCCTCCCTGCGGTGTCTTTACAATGATGAAGTGCGAAGGTTGTGAGCTGGTGCCTGACCACTAACTCAACTCTCTTTGATTAAATCAACGAACTTGTCCGGCTTCGTATGATACTTAGCGAGGATTTGGAATGAGTTTGATCCAAGAGTTTTCTTAAACGTTCTTAAAGGTAAGGTTGTCTGGATAGAGTTTTAGGAAAAAAACAATCGTGATACAAAATCATTACTGAAAATCATTTATTTAAATGAAGTTCTACCTAAAGTAAACAAGGTCAGTTAAAAGCGAAGCCCAGTTCGGTACCATTTGGAAGTTTCAAGTTGCATATATGGTGTATAAATTGAGTGTTGGAGTGTATACAGTTTCAGTAAATAGTATAGGGTTTTAAAGTGATAAAGGCAGTTGTTCGTGAGGAACAATAACTGTTTCGTTGCTTAGTTTGGGATGTAAATAATGCCAAGTATGCCAGCTATACAGCGAAATGATTTAACTTGTCGCTCTATACTTTCTACTACTATAAACACGCATCTATGTCAGTGTAATTTACTGTTTTGTGGTTAAACAGATTAGTTTTCTGTGCCGGTTATGATGTATGTTGTAGTTAAGTATCTCGTTTCACTTGACGAATATATTAAATATAAAATTACACAAAATCACTTTTATTAGTCGTAACAGGTTTGTGCTGCCGTGCAAGTAATCAAACGCCTTTTTGAACCTTTTGCATAACACCGTTTATATTCTTCAAGGTGCAATAAAATAAATTCGATTTTCGTTGCTGACGTATTTATACATGCCCGACCAGTGTAGTATCATGTAATAACAAAATAAAGTGTTATTATATAATTGCCATGTCACGAAACGGTCTATGTTTTCCTGTTATGCAGTTATGCATAAAATAGGAACATTGTTTGTAGCTACTACTGAGAATTTTAGTATACACAAAACAAGTAACACTACTAAGATTGCAAAAATATAATGACTTGCAAGATTGTCGAAACGTAGAAATACAGTTATTCGAATAAAAATGATATTAAAACTTCATGATGGAGAATATAACATAATTTGTATTGTGCTGAATATACCCGTGGTATATCATTTATGATTAATGGTTCCGGACAGTAGCAAACTGGAACACCAACTCCGGGAGGGAGGGGGATTGAAGACAGTGTAGCATTTTAATTTCGAGCAGAAATATTCGACACCAAACGCTAGTTTTTCTGTTTTTGTATTGACAAACAGAAGTTATTGAAAAACATTATTTGCTGTATAAACTTCAAAACATTAGCTTTAAAAACGACAACATTATTTACCGTTGATGTCCCATTTCAGCAAATTTTCGGTTGTTTCTGTATTTTTAAAATACTTCGTTTTGTGTTAAAAATTTACACAGCAAATAGAGTTGCTCAATAGCTTCAATTTGGTGTAAAGACTAACGTTCAGCGCTAAGTAGCTATTTCTGCTCATAATACGTTATGGCTATACGTTTTCGCGTTTTGAAATTGATGAATGTGCACTTCAATTATGGCGGGTTTAACTTTATTGAGTATACAAATAAAAATGTTGTCCCATTTATGTGTTCTAGATGAACGATGAAGAAGTTTTGGCCGCCATATTGGTTGCCGCCTCAGGTGTGTTGCTAATCCTCGGCATAATATTGTTGTGTTTGCTGATTTACTGCGTGAAGAAGAGCAGGAAGCCGCATAGTGTCGACATCCCCGCACTCGATCCCGAGTACCAAGGCAAGCAAAATAAGCACGTGCAACATGCCGGGGGTGGTGCCCTGGCGAATACGGACGAATGGCCAGCCAACTATGAGATGCACGTGGTCTCGCATAGCTACGCATTTCCAATGAGAGGCCAGCGGGGGGAACATGGGAGCGAAAGCGAACACGGAGGAAGCACACGAGTCAAAGAGGTGGAAGGGGTGTACGTCAATCGCGCTCTTGAAAACGAGGCTCAGGGCGTTGCTATGGAAAAGGTGACGACCACAACAACAACGACGACGACATCAGTTGACAAGACTGCAGGAACGGCAGCCACAGTGGTAGAAGAAACAGCAACGGCCGTACCAGCGACTGAGGTGGCAGCAGCGGGGGCGACAGATGAGAGAGCAACGACGGTATTAGCCCCCGAATCGGCAGTGGAAACAACAACAACAACTGAGGTGAAGACCTTTTCTCAAGAAGTGTTTGAGGAGATGGCGAGCCATGGTGCTGATATCACGTTGAGAGAGAATTCCACCAGAGGATCCAGGCCCGTCTCCATGTCCTCATCTACGGGGATATGGAAACACAACCCGACCCAATTGGAAACCGCGAGCCAACATTCAGCGGATCGGCATTCGATCATTACCAGTAGCACGGCGAACCACCCTCGAGAGAAAGAGACAAGCTACTACTCAAGCTTCCAATCACGTAATCTGTCCGTAGCGTCGTCCACAGCAGACAGCACTGAGGCTATGGTTAAAGTCACCACAAAACGCAGCTATCGACAAAGGATTCACGAGCTGGACGAAGCTCGAGATCCAAAAGGGGAAAAGGTGTTCGCATTTAAGTTAGGATAGCTAAAGAGATGTGTTTGAGAAAACTATCGCAATGAAACTATTGCAATGAATGCATGCATACTTTCGTAGCATCATAACTATTGTGATTTGACATTTATCATTTGAGTTTACACAGGACATTACATTAGTTCAACTACATGTAACTTAATGTATCAAGCATCACTGCACGTTCTGCATGTGCTTTCAAATACCACACAACAAAATGTAACTCTTACATATTACTTCGCTCGATTTTTCTATATATGTCGGTGGCAGGACGCGGCGGGGGTACGTTAACGGCAGGGACACTTTTGCAGCCATGATTGGCACAAACGGCGGGAAAACATTGAAAATTTTTGCATTGAATAATTGAATAATCTCCGTGATTTTTTAAAAATAGTTCGTTATTTTTAATAATTGAATCATACACATGCACAGTAAACTGATCTAGAGTTTCGTGTCAATAACCCAGTTTGGTGACATGTAAAATGTTTCCAGTTTTAAAATTCAAAATATTTTCACCAGTTATAACTGTATTTGGACCATTTATCTTGCATGCATGCACCTCGTGGAACCATTTTTACTATATATTTCACCCATGGTGAACTTTCATTACTTGATATATAGCCCAGGCTAGAGCCCATGCTAGGCGGCGCTGTCCTTTATTTTTAGGGGGTTGTTGATATAGGGTTAGGGAATCCTTGGGACTCTCAATAAGAAAAAAGTTAAACAAAAAGTACAACACTTGGTTTACATTGTAAATTTTATTCTACATTTATTCTCTATTCTGCATAGCCATGCACTATTTGCAAGAAGCGCAATTTCATTTAAAATATTTAAACTGCAGGCATCATATGTAATAACATTGTGTAGTTATAATTCAGCGTAAAATATACACATTTTAGCTATAGTTCCAGACTTACAGCCTATTCTTTACTACTTTCAATTACTGATAGTTCGTAGGACAGTCAACATCAGAGTAGCCTGAATTTGCGTGCTAACCTAACGTTTTCATTTGACTTCGCTAATATTAACATAATATTTGTCTTCAATGTTGTTTGACTTCACGATGGATATCAATTGTGTTTTTTATTTATCAAATTATCGTTTGGTAAATCAGGAACAACATTGATGTCAGTCGTGAACATCATGAACCCTCATAACATTTGTTAATGTGCTCACGCAACGACTCAACTCCACCCAACTTCGTTTTGATTGCATTACTCACACGTTTGTTCAAACATGGTAGATACACGACAAACGTTTCGTTGAGATATCAGGTTTGAACAATAATGATGTAAAATGGGACATTAAATCGCGGTAGACCATATAGGATTTGACCGATTGTCATTTGTGTTCAAGTTTGCATTGTCACTAGTTCTTTTCTCATCAATCGTGTTGCCAATGATTATAAGCAACAGTTGGCAAAGTGCCTATAGTATACGTATGCTGAATGACTATCAGTTTTACTGTTCGTCAATTAGGGACATCCTTCATCGGACCATGGACATAAAAATTGACAAATCATGGTATCACTATTTTCCAAGGAACGATGGACCATAAGTCTTGATCAATCATAGTCAATATTGTTCAATCATGACAGATTACCAACTCGAAACAACTTTTTTATTGATATTAATGTGCGAGGTGAACCGCCAAACTTAGACCAAACTTGTAAAAATCCGCGTCAGTTACAAGCTTATATAAATAACGAGAATAATTCGCTCATACAAAATTCCCCCTAATACCATCTTGACCAACATCATTTTTTTGTACAACTGAAGAACCAGTTACAGTAGATGTATTTACACTTCACGGTCTGACTCAACGAATGGTGTGTAAAGGTACGACATATCCATGAGATTTGCAGGAATGTTTGACTTTTTGAAGAACACTCTTTTGGTATTCAAAAGTTGACAATCCATTCTAATCATTGGGACATAGTTCTTTTTCATTTTCCATTTTGAATCTGTTATTGATAAAATAGACGTTTATTGGTATTACGCATATAAAAAGAAGGCAAGAAAGGAAGGAATTGTGTGGGAGGCATATGTTAATTACACTTACCACCGTTCGGGGCTGGAAGTATAAACGACATCTTGGGAAGATTCGTTGAATTGAATTCCGTAGCAGGGAACATGATGTGATCCTAGAAGTGTGATGGAAACATTTAGAAATATGCGAGATGTGAAGTCATTTAGACCTATGGTAGATGTCGACTTTCCAAACAGAAGATCTTCGGCACTATAGCGATAGGGTTTTTTGAAGAAAGCACCTTACCTTCCTAAACGACAGAATATAGAAAGTGTCCGCCTGACGATTGAACGCTTGTTGGAAAGACCGGAACGAACTACATAATGGAATAGGTCTGGTTAGTGTGGTCGTTTCAAATAAAACGGAGGCAATTCTACGTCGGCTGGATAGCATTCACGAACAGGTAGAGCTTTTTAAAATTTCAAAACATTGGTCAGAAAGCTGTGGGATTACTGATGTAGACCCCGATTAATCCCAAGAATTTCACTGTTGAAAAATATCCGTATTTCTTGCGCCTATGCTATCAGTAATTTTTACTGTAAATTTGCATGGAAATGTACTGTACATTTTCTGTTTTTTATATACAATATTTTGCAGGAACATTACTGTAAGTTGAAATACAGAGAATAATGCACAGTAACTTTACAATGTTCTATTGATTTGACGATTCATCATTAGAATGAAAAATACAACCAGTAACTACACAGTAAAAAATACTGACATGGTTTATAGATCTTTTCTAGTGAAATCCAAATTAAAAGTAGCAAATCTTGATTTAAGATAACATCAGACAATCTTGCAAAACCTGCAAATCACTGGACCTCCAAAAAGCCTCAAAACTCGTCGGATACATGTGGTGAAACGTGCTTCAAAATGTTTTAAATATTATTTCAAGAATGCAGTTTTACCTACCCCGTATATCTTGATGCTACTTGAAGTTCTTTTGAGCTAGAAGATGGTGCACCTTTTAATATGAACGATCTAAAAACAAATTAATAACATTATGGTCCTCAAATCGGTTAAGTCGGCCTGATCTCTAGAATCAGGATAAGTCAACTATTAACAGTGAGCTCGATATATATGGAGGGAGAATTTCTGATGTCTGCCCGGCTGACGAGTGAAGCCGACGGCGTTTTGCTTGCGTGATTTAGTACGTCAATTCGTCATCTTGCTCGTGTCATTTAGTACGTCAGTCCCAGTTTCTTCTCGGCCAAATTCGTTCATTAATTATCGCGGGCACAAGCTTCACTCGCCAACCCGAAGTTCTCTCTCCAGTTATATATACGATCGAGCTCACAATTAATCGACATATTATATTTTGTCATTCAATTTGTCAGCAGTCAGTATGATGACCAATTAAACAGTTAAACTGTGGATATTGCTAGTTATTTGGCCAGCTCTCTGGGATTATACATGTAGCAATTTTAATTGTGGACTTGTTTAACGTGGATAATTTCAATAAAGAAATCTTGCTCACAAACGTAGAAACATTAAACATTTTGGCACATGAAGCATTAACGATGTATTGCATTTATTTGAATATTAAATGTTGCAGTTTCGATATACCTGCATCGTTAGTTACCTTAGATCAGATTTCTCTGTTGTATTTTGTTGGATTTTCATTGCGAGTTCGGAAATTGGTGAACGAGCATATTCCTAAAATAGTTATGAAAATATAATATCGGATATTAGTTATGCAGCTCGTGCACCACAAAGCAACGACGACGACGACGACGACGACGACGACGACGACGACGACGACGACGACGACGACGACGACGACGACGACGACG
>JAOTOK010057183.1:0-19778 GCA_025770025.1 Virgularia gustaviana
TACTACGCTACTTAAACTGTTAAATTTGAACACTTGATGTTTAGAAGTAACTATGGAAAAATAATCGTTCTGTACGTCAACAAAATTAATACAAATACGAAAAAAAAACAATATGTTCATAAGTTGGCATGGCGAAAAGTAAGTGGGATTGAAGGTGATTATGTTCATCTTGAGTAATGATTGGCAGTCCCTTAAGCCTAAGGAGTTAAACTTTATTGAATAATGTAAAATAGCTCATAATTTTACTCATTAACAATTTTATTCCCCAATATCTTATAACAGCAGGACTCTGAATAACATCTTAGAAACTCACTATTTGAGTTAAAAAGTTAAACAAGATAAACGAAAATGTTATATTATTTCGACATTATTTTGAAGACATCATCTCTATTGAAATTTGAAATATGTACAAGCGTGATAGTATCAAATTCTTGTTTTCATTTGTATATAATAGCACGTTTGTAGATTTTTCAAGGGTTTTTTATCACTCTATTGCATGCATTTACTTTGTTTATTAATTAGAATAATGAGTTTGCAATGTTATTCTTCGACTTCGGAGTTATTTTGTTCTCAATTTTTTACCCGTCGTGATCATGGAGAAAGTTATATATGTTCTATGTAATAAAGGTTTCTTGTAGTATTTTCTAGTATGTCCAGTATTTAAACTTTTAATCTGTCTAACGCTAGACGATTTACTTGTCGCGGGGAAACCCGCAGAAATTCCCATTAAGGCGTTATTTCTTGCTACATCGGACGATGTTGCACGGCACACTCCATTATTCCAGGTTTGCAAACATATATAGCTGTATAACTTAAGCCAAAAGAGCGATATGTCGCGTCTCGCTTTTTAGCGAAAATATCAAAGGCCTGCTAAAGGCAACATGGCGGCGACGAACGTAAATGCAGTGAATTGAAATCTATATGCTATAATTCATAAAGAATATGAAAATCTTCTACATGTATTCCGTAAATTATCAAGTACACCAGAATCACCTTGCATTCCGGTTTAGTTTTTCTTCGGTTTGTGACCCTGTATGTGAAATGTGTGAAGTGGCGCATTGCTAAATCCAGGTCTGCATAATTTTACCCGACTCATGCACAGTACCATTCAACAAATATTGTACTCTGTTTTAGGAGAAGCTTTTAAAAAAAAATCTGCCTGGCATCTGATAAATGGTTTCACGCTAAAATGTTACCACGTTCCCACACTGGCACCATTTGACATGTAACTGCGCCAGTGCTCCGCTCATCCTACGCACTACTTGATACAGAGGGTCTGCTAAGACTAAGACTAAGACTTTGCCTTTTGAATATCTATTGTACATTTCTACTGAGTTCATAACTACTCCGAAACAAGAATAGCTCAAGCTGGTCAAATCTAGTATTCAAGTGTTAGTATAAGTTATTACAGCACCCTCCATCTATACATGAAACAATAAATCTAAAGCATTTGCGGCTTAAATGGGGTATATCTTGAGAAAAGTAGCTTTCCATATGTCTCAATTGAGGCCTAAGCCTTAAGATTTAGCTCTTATCCCGCTTAAGAATATCATACTTTCTCTACAAATAACCAGACGGATGACATTAGGAAGGAAATACAAAACCGACGAGGAAAATCTGGCCCTGGTAAAGCCGATACTTACAAATAAACGGGTACTCATTCACGACTTTTAGGGATTTGCTCTCCCTTGGCAAATGAAATCAGATAGTAGGTTACAACATACAGATGACTGCTATTAAGCAGAGTAAAATGGCAAAATGAAAAAATTTTGTGGAGTGACACGACAGCACTATAATATATTCTACTGCATGATTCAGCAATTGATTTAACGTTTCAACCTTTAATTTTACGTGGCGCACACCAATATCAAAACCTGGCCGAGGTTCTTCGTAATAATGATGGTGATCGAAGCTCACTTTGATTTCGTTTTGTATGATTTATGGTAATGATATTTCTTTTTGATAGTTATTTTTAAGTACTGTGTATAATTAAACACTAGTGGAGCTGAGTTTTTTAGATGCGATAAACTGACAAGAACTGAGAGTTATATTAACGGCTTCAAAAAGTCTCACTTAAACTTTACTGCCGCAATTTTAAAAAAAATGACTTTGAAAGTGGCGAGAAAATACAAGAGCAACTTAATTTGACGAGTTCTTAATCACATTCATAAACACGGTCAGATCATGGTGGTTATTTTCGATGCTTGTGGGTGAGTGTAGTTTTACGGGTTTTTTTGTCATTGTGGCCAATGTATTTTGTCATTATATAGAAGCCCGGCAAGAGTGAATACTAATACAGCTACTAGCTAGTCAATTATGCATAAAGCAATTTATAGGTCAGTAATTCGTCCGCCATATACGTCGTTTTCGGTAATGTTGGGATGTAGATAGAGAATGGATAAGGCGCCACGATGGACGTGTACTCGTTTGACCCGAGGCTGAGGGTTTCCGCAATTAACCTTCCTTGAATTGTTGCTGTTTCGCACCAAAGCTGGTGCGGCCCTGAGAGGTTCCGAGGATTAAAACTTCCGCGCAAAGGAATCCGATTGAGACATTTTTGTTTTGATTTTTTCTTTATTTGAAAATCCGTATCCGTGACGCGCTCGACCGTGTAATCCCACGCGTAGCATTTCATCAGTGTTTCCTATTACGGACGTAAATAGAAAAACTTTTTGGTGAAATGGCTGGCACGCGGCTCGTTTAGTTGCGAAATGGAGAAAATATGTTCAATAACGCCGTGAATGCGCCAAAGGGCATTTTCGTCATTTGCTAAACAACAGCTAGGTGATCCCACCTTCCCGAATTAACACATTTATAAGTATAGGTACTTTTTTGGTTACAATAAAATCAGTAGCTTAATCTTGGTAGTAGCTATAAAGGCAATCGGAATGCCTTTCCAAAATCACTTATAAGTTGTATACAGTATAGCTACTGTCATGGGTCAGTTATATGCATACAATTAGATTTTGTCAAAATTCTCGTTATATACAAATGACCTGATTTTAAGACTTTAATAGCCATCAAAAATTAAAAGCATTCATTTAATAAAATACCAAATTCTTGAACACTCTTTTACTGACTAACACTAAAATACTACATAAAAGCTATGTTGCTAGGAAACTGCAAATAGAAGACTTGCTTATTCAATTCTCAATCCTCAATAGTTTGATATCAACAAAATCATTAGGTTTACTCCCAATGTAATCCCAATGTAATGGGTCTTTAATTATATATTTTACACTGACTAACGCCAAATGATATGGTCGTCAAAGACAATGTGGCACCTTCGGGCAGCGTATGTGTTAATCTTCGGTCGGTATCCATTAACAGCATCCACTCTGTATACTACTTAAAATGTGAGTTTAGATAGCGAATTTATTAGCGAGTTTATTCTGAAGATGTCCAGTACCTTCTTCATTGTTTCTTTTTCCAGCGACTACAGTATATCAGTGAGCGCTATATGAGAACTTTAATGTGCCGGCATCGATACATCTTTTATCTACTACTTTTAAAGGTGACTCTGCACTGCAATTTGTTCACGTTTTGCGATCACTTTCTTTCGTCTAAAAGAAATCTTAACCGATTAACATGACCCAGGATTTAATTAAGTCGTACACTTGAGCTGTTTGTGCTTAGCTGTTTGTCATAGTGGAGTATGAAGTGACTGGTTCGCATGGTTCGACTTGATTTCATATTCCAAAATGATATTCAGCTGACCACAGTTCCACTGAGTAAAACGCTTCAGCAGCAGATAAAAGGATCGATTGGAAAAAGGTTGTATTCTTTGCAATGTTTGAGAAGCGAAGCTGGTCATGAAATGAAAAGCTGGACTTTAACTCATTGTCCTGATAACAAAACACTTGAATGAGTGGTGCAACATGTTTCTCATATCTATACGGTATGCAAATCGAATTAGTTGCTAGTGATCGCGATCCATATATGGGCAGGAAGCACACCCTGTCACCGATTTCGTAGAAAGAGTAAATACAGCCATCAAAGCGAATCAATAACATTTTAAAGAACACTTAATGTTGATGAGAATGCGCAAAGATACGCAGATGATTTTACCAACGTGGAGGGTATGAAAAATAAATAACAAATTCCTTAAAACATCCATACGAACCACATAATTTTATATTTTACAGCAAAGGTCGGTTGAGGTAACCAAAGAGACTAATATTAGTACCGCAATAATTAGATCCATACCAACACCTGAAATGTAAAGATTACGGCACAGCAAAACATTAAATTTCCATGTTGAAATTCTACACGTATATGGTCTGTTTTCGCAAGACCATATGGCTCATTACTCTAAAAACTTTTACCTAAGGAAAGCAATGCGGAAAACAATCGCGCAAACTGTACTAGGGAAGGCAAACGTCTTGAAAACCCTTTTAGTAGCATTAGTTTTATAATGCTTACACCATTTTTGGTAAAAGCAAAAAGTGTCGTTGCATATATGGCAAACAAATCCAAATAGTTCCTTGAGGCAACAGCACGTGTTTAATCATTAATTCAAACAAGACAAACAGACTACAGGAACCACCAAAACAGCATTGTTTTGAATGCCAACTATTCTTCCTGTCGCTGAACTTTGAGCATTTCAATAAATATTGAGATGAGATATTTTTCTGCAGATCAAATCGTGACTTCAGTCTCGCCTGCAGCCTGTGGGGCGGGTCATGGCCCGCTTCTCGGGGAGGTATATTCACAAAAACTTAATTCACCCCTGACTGAGAGAATTACATCCAAAATTCACCAACATAGCTGCACAATACAGTGTACCTCACTTGCCAGAAAATCCAATTTCACTGTTGGAAACTAAACCTGAGACGCGTAGACGGTAAAGGGTAAAGCCTGTCACAAATTAAAGCTATGAGCTTACCTGATTGTCATTCTGGGGTATGAAATCAAGCCCAACAGGCAGTCATAAGCAGTTTTCGATATATGATTGGTTAAACAAGGTTGAAAATATGATTCTAATTTGATTTCATACTCCAAAGCGACAATCAGCTATCCTGCGGTTTAAAGGTATAGACAAAAGATCTTGTTGATTATTCCCTAATGGTGTTCGATTTCAATACTTTACTCTGGTTCCCAGGCGATTTTGCTAAACAGCGAAGCGCTTTAGAGTTTTCAAAAAATGTTGTGTACAGTATTTGAACGCTTGCAGCATACACTACTATGTGAGCCTATATTAAGGGGGACTATATATGGATATATGACTTGCCGCCTTGGCTAGTATTTCCTAAATTTATTAAATTTATTTATCAAACTCAATAATAGTTCACGAGGAAAAGAGAAATGAAATACATGTTTAATCAATGTCTGGATACAGAACTGTCTTAAAACTCCAATTAATCGCAATTTTCTAACCTTCGAGTTCTACTAGTACAACTTGTTTTTCAAATGTAATGTTTTTGAACGAAATCTCAATTTCGCTGGATTCTGTACGGTGTACACAGATACTCGTCCTTCACACTTGTGTCTATATACACTGATACACAACGGCCACTTATTTTGTAGCTAAATAGTACTTATATTACCCCGTGCATGTACTAGTGTATCCTCGTGAGAAATGTATCATCTTCATTGCGTCTGTTTCCCCGATGCCCTGTGACTAAAACCATGATAATCTGTGTTTATTCACAATTGGGAAACCCTAGCCTGGTGGTAGAGCGTCTCTCAAAGTGCAAAAACACGTCCATAGTAATGACGTTAAGACATTGAATTAAGCCATAATTAGAACGTAAGTCATATTTGAAATGTCTTACTCGAAGTGGCTTTACTCCTACCTTAGATTGTTATCTTTCAATGAAGAGTTGACTAATACGTAATACGATTTGACGTAAAACGCATATAGCTTGAAACAGAGTGAGCTAAGACTATAAGAGCTGATTAAAAGCAGGTCAAAGCACTCAAATGAGTCATGTCTAAAATTTCAAATATCCAAGGATACATAATGGTTTCATTTATCAGTTCCGTCTCAGTGGTCATCACTCCCGTTCTCAAGTGTGTGCAAACCACTAACTAGACTCAAACACAACATCGCGCCTCTTACGAAAAGCTTCCCATTTACTCCTCTTCCTGTTTTGCTCAAAACAAGTGAAGTCTATAAATAACTAGAACGCTAACTCCGGGGGATTAAGGCCAATGTATTTCAGTTTTTCTGAGAGTTTTCAGCAGAAGTACGTGACACCAAAGGCTCGGCTATATATCAAACTGATGCTATTGGAATGTGCTATTTGGTGTGTATATTGCAAAACGTTAACTCAAAATATATTTCAAAAAAATCAGTACATTTGCCTGTTTTCGGGCTATTTCCATTTGCCTGTTTTCGGGCTATTTTCATATTTATAAAGAACTTTTAAGTTGATAGCCTGTGTTAACTTCAATTTAAAATTGCAGACCAATGGCCAATTTACATTTTTTGTCATAACTCAGAAAAGAAGACTTTATAGTGTGTTTAACACTTTGACAGCAACCAGCAGCCTTTAGTATTTTACTCTGGCTAACGCCAGACGATTTTACTCGTCAACGGGGAAGGCCTCGCTGACAATGGGTTACCTGCAGCCAACGTTCCGGTTCACGCAGAGTTAACTGTCCAAAACAATTGCCGGCAACGCCGAGGCACCCCCGTTTTCCATGGTCATTTGTGTCTCCAAGAGATTTTCTTGAAGTTGTCCGGCGTCATGGACGATGTTAAATAAAGTGGAATTATGGTCCGTTGCCACTAGCAGGTAAACGCACTCAGTGTTAACCACATGCTGGTCGAATTGCAAAGAGATTTTTTCGAGTAAAATCGTTTGGCGTCAGACATAATTATAATATTAATGTTGGTGAGATAGAAATATATTAGTTTTGGGAAAAATGGCCAGTAACTTATGGATCTTTCTTGAGTGCATGACTGAAACATTCAAAATCCAAAGTAAAGAAATGCCAAACAAAAGTAATCTTAATAAGTATCTCTTAGACAGAACTATTTAAATTTGCATCAATTTCAATCGCAATTTTCTAAGCTTCTGATACTTATTTTTCAGATGTAATATATTTAGACGGATAATTCGAGTTTGTTTGACAAGTTATTTACAAAAATTTGTGTTCGTTCTGTGCCAGTGTCCACAGAAACTCGTGTCTGAACGAGTAACGACCATGAAAATGATCAATATCAATTAAGTTCCAGAATAGAGTGATGCTTAATTCAGACGATTGGTGTCTGGCAATGCCTACGTAGGGTAATTTATATCTAATCCGATAGATCGAAAGCCTTCACTACAAACTTGTCCGTGTCCGTGTCAGAATTCTTTGCGACCATTAATGCTATATACAGTAACTTCAAGTAGAGTCACGGCAGGGAATATATATCGTTTAGTTGAATATACCTGATATTATGATAACTTTAATAATTAACATTTTTGAAAAGTTTGCGAAGATATCGAAATGGGTTTTTGAAAAGTTTGCGAAGATATCGAAATGGGTTTTGAGATATTACAAGCTATCATTTGCCGGCATTTTGCTTTTCAAATCATTTTTACAATCTAATACAAATCAATAATTATTCCCAATTTTCCAAGCTTAGAAATTACGATAGCTTCTTGCGAGCTA
This sequence comes from Virgularia gustaviana, assembly GCA_025770025.1. NCBI lineage: Eukaryota > Metazoa > Cnidaria > Anthozoa > Scleralcyonacea > Virgulariidae > Virgularia > Virgularia gustaviana. The sequence goes on from JAOTOK010057183.1 coordinate 7,606, forward strand.
AGACAACTTCTTGCGAGCTAAGATAACTGTGAGGATATTTCGACTTTCGACTGATATATATCGACTAGTTCTGCTCTGCTCTCTAACAACGCAAATCTGATGAGATGACTTTCGAGTTTTCCTTATACTTTAAAGTTTTAATACATGGATGGCTGAATGAGGTCTACTTGACATGATGACTGTATTAGAGCTGGGCATTTCAGCAATTACGTAAAATGAATGATCCTAAGGCATTTTAATGCAACTATGGCCTATAGCTTTATCGGTTGGGATCTTAGTTGATGAGATTATGGAAAGCGCGTGCACAAAATATCTGATGATGTGTTTTAGCAAAAATAAATGGAATTGTAAACAAGGTTACAAGTGTCTGTCATCTGCATATGTGCATGCGATTGCCTGGCAAGAATACTGTAAACAATACAACAAAGAATTGCAGCAGAAAAAAACAACAATTAAGCTGCTGCTTAGCCACAAAACTATAAATCAGTGATGAAATAAATGGTTTGCAGTTTGTCGGAGGGAATTCCCGCGCCTTCCTTCTTCTTGTTTAACGCCATTAACAACATTTTTATGGTCCTTATTTGGGTGATTTGTTGGGACAATGGTGTGCACAATCGCTGGAGGCCAAGGTTAAGCCTGTCACATCATGCAAGTTAATCAGATATATAGAAATTTATCGCCGCGTGGTATTTGATACCACCACTGTAGCATTGAAACGAATGAACGCTGTTTAGTTTATCTGATTTGACAACCCAAATCCTGGAACTATTATAAATATTGGTAGTTTTCGAGTTTCACAGCTTTTCTGAAGTCTACGATAACCATATAATATTACCCCTGAATACGATAGTACTGTATAAAGATACGTAATGAGAACAACAATATGCGTATGTATATACACAAGGCAAGGAGATAATACTTTCAAAACCATACCCTAAGGCGCCATTATCACTGAATGTTCCAGTAACACAGATTTCCTGTTTCAAAGAATTCTTGAGCGGGAAATAAATTTGATTGTCTCATAGCAATTTTGAAAATGTATGCCTGGAAGCTCGGTTGTAGCACTCTCGTAATTGATGCCGTTGACAATTACAATTGTATTTCAAAAAGAACGTTCTGGGCATTTTGCTAATTAATTAACCTTGCTTGGTTCTCAAACTTAATGAATGCTTGGCAATCTTTGTTTTGTAAACCCATGATCTATCGAAAAGTTTGTCATTTTAGCATTAAAATATATTTCAGAAGTAGGGCATGATTTGGCGTGCTCAATACAGTTATTGAACAGAAATGGTTTCCTGAGCGCATAAGACAACTCCAAGCGTTTAGGGTTCTCCCAACTTTTCCAAATACTCAATAACTAGTGAATGGTAATGCTTTTATAATAACATAAAATGCATGAAAACCCAGTAAGATGGAGGTTATATCAAGCTGGCGACACGATAGCGTAAGCAATCGTGCTCATTAAAATTCTTAAGAACGCTCCTTCGCCAAACAGCGATTGGGGCGGGTGCATGGAGATAGCGCAAGTAACGGCGTCACCTTGCATAAATTTAGCTATTGAGCATGCTCCTGCGTCAATCAGCGACGTTGTTTTAATGAACATTTCGATAAACCTGCCTTACTACTTGGAAAGTATATGGCTTCTGAAGTTACCGTTTCCATATCTTAACCATTAGGAAGAGAAGTATGAGGAGAAATGACAAACGGTTACAGCGACAGACTGCAACTGCAATTCAAGATATATTGTGGCATTTCCTTGGTGATAGCTACCAATGTATTTGCTGTACTGGCGATACGTACATTATTTGTATAGGCTTTAGCGTTCACTGTATAGTAAAAACTAAAACATGCAATCTTATGGTGATTTATATCTGTTTGATCATGTTGTCATATTGACAACCAAGGCGTCACCAACAACAATTCGTTTAAATAGTGCTAGACCTATTGGAAAGACATTACATTTGATATAGAGGTATGAAAACGTGAATAGCACATAAATTTGCAAATGTGAATAGGTTCCTGACACGTGTCAAATGAATGACTGAAACATTTGTTGACTTTAGCAAAGATTTGATTGCAATCAAATAGAACAACGCATGGATTTGTTGGTTTTAGATAGCCATAAATTTAGTGAAATATAGCATCTGATAATCTGTTTCATCATAGTCCAGAAATAAGCGCTTTCATGCAAAACAAATGACTTGGAAATATTATATGAAATGCTTTATCGAATACTCAAGATTTCGGTATAATCCAAGATGTATTTTAAGTAGGGCAACAAAACGTCATATAAGATCATTCTATGTCAAAAGCTATGAGTAGCCTTAAAGCTGCGCACGGTACAAATGTATAGCTAAAGAAAACCCAAAAGCCTTGTTGTAATGCATATGTTCTCTATATAGACACCAAAGTGAGACGGTAGTTTTTTTTACACATCCGTCTCTTGCTCTCTTCTTGTTCCGCATTTGGTCTATTGCAGAATAGCGAGATAGCTCGTTACGCTGGCTTTTGCGAAGCATTTCCAGATACTGTACGAAGCGTTGTCTCCATAATGGTAAACAACATATTTTTACGCTGAGCTAACCGTATTTGCTTTCTTAGTCATCGCTGTTTGCCCGAAGTAAGCCACAGTTAGCTTGAGATTTGCATTTTTAAAATATACACGCGCACCACATACAGTACCCATAGTACATATCATCAGCAAATATTGTCTTTGTTAAGGTCGTACCACATTTATCCAGGCAACTCTGGAAACACTGACCTCAATGAATGTTAAGGGGTGAAAAATCACTGACGTACAACGCCGTGTATTGTCTATAGGGCATTTTGTCGGTTGAACATCACTTGGGATCAGATCGTTGCGAGACACGTTGCACCAAGACATTAGCCCGTTTTAACTTATGTTAGAAATGTTTAATCGCATCCACAATAGTGACGTTCAAGACAGACACCCAATTTTTACCGTACTCTACCGTAGTCTATGATAATGACCTATAATTTGTGTGACAGTCCTTAGCCTCGCTCTGGTGCTCATGAACAAAGAGATACGCTGCGTTTCGCTACGATACGGCTGAAACGGAAAACGACTCATTCCGGAACCCTAACTCTCTGTTATTATCGAAAGCGATAAGGCCTCTTGTTCTAGGAAGCTGTTTCCATTCGGTTAGTCAGAGTGCAGCAAGACATGGGCGCGGTTTTCCTGCAGTGAAATAAGTCAGTTATCCGAATTAAGTTGTCAGTCTATACCACTCCTAACGCGTTCACAAGCTTGTACTTATACGAGAAGTTTACGTGCTCGTGAAATTGATGGATTGTCGATTTCGCGTTATATTACTTTAAAATATTCACGGTAAACAAAACCACCAGAACAGCCGTCGGGTTGACGACTCTTTTTTATATGAGCAGTCCTGGGACTCAAGAGGTTCAAATTAAATTAACATGCTGGTCGAAAAGTTTCCCACCTCGCTAAGGGAAACGATGACACTTAAATATTATTAATAATCATGGGAATCTTTTCTCGCTTTGGCAAACGCCCCGCGAAGGTAAGTGAAGGTAACGAAGTTTTTTATGTGCAAAAATATATACATTGTTGATAAATTTGGCACCATAGGCGAGAAATTAAATTATTTAGTGATTCGGGTTTTAAAGGAGCAAATATTTTGTTGTTAACGTCTCTAGGCAACAGAGATTTTTTTAAAAATTCCTTATTTTAGAATTAGTAAACCTGTTAAAAAGTGTATTGACTTTGTATACGCGATCTTGTTTATTTTATGTGGGACACTTGGGTTTGTTTTGTCTGAAAATGTTAGCTGCTTTCGATGAATCACTGTCTTGATTGCATCGGTTGTGGTGAAGTTGATGTCAATGCACTTCTCCCGGAAGATTGCATGACCTTGAGAAATATGAAAAAGGGAAGCAGTTCCGTACGCCTGTTTTGGCCTCGCATTTTGCCAAGATAAACTAGAATAATAAGACGAGCATACCAATTCGATCATCAGCTTTTGGTTCGAATGTTTTTGATATGATAAAGGTTTGGAGTCTATAGATAGTCCAGAAATTACATAAATAGCATAGTCGCAATGTTAAAAGATTTGCAAGGCGGAAATCTTAATTGAATAACAAACATCACAGCTCAGCTCAAAATATCTAATTATGAAAAATGATTATTATTATATTATATAGTACTAGTATGTAGGCTCTCTTGTTTGTGACTCAATTTACATGAATAACGTTGTTCCAACTTTGGGTACATGATTCAATATACTGAGCTGAGTGTTGCAAGACAATAGCTGCTGAGGAATGTTATTTTTTACGTACATGTAAGACATAGCCTATTTTTACAAGATATAATGGCTAAAGTAAAGGATATCCTCTTGACATTGTTTCATGTTGCATTTAAGGCGTTGCCGGAATTTACGTTTCGCTCATTTGAATGTTATATAATTAAAATTAAAATTTGTAGGCGAAATATATACTTGTAAATGCTAAATTATTTCACAACTCTAGCATGCAAAATATAAAACAAAACGTACTCCGAATAAGACATAATCTTTTGGGAAGAGGAGACAATTAAACAATAAGTCACTGTTTAATTGTCTTCTCTTGCCTTCAGTTTCAAACCTCGAGTTCAAGATTGATCTCTTATCCCGTGTATGTTTTGTTTTATACTTCATAAAACCCTAGTATCTTTCTAGGCCGCTGTACTTAGCTACGTCCTAACTTTATTAGTTGATGTCTAACTTCACATGAGAGAACTTTACTATGTACGTTTGTGCAGGTGTCGCAATATATAACCTGATGATCAGGCAACACATACCAGCTAAAAGGAGTTGCTAAATCACTAAAGAGATTATAATTATTATAGATTTAGCCATGAGAACACGAGATTGCCATCTGAGTGCACCAAGGTATATAACAACGGTTATTTTCGTACTAGCCGGGTAAACTTGGAGGGAGGACACGTTTGTACGGCACTAAAGCTGTCTATGGGCAATGTGTTAGCTGATCTTTTAGTTTGTTAAACACAAAATGAACCCTTCAGTGGCCATGGAGTTTCTCCATGGACGAGTAAAATCATCTGCCGTTATATCTAAACATTCTTGACACTGCCACTGCATGGGGAAGAAATATCTAAATCCTAAAATGTCAATATTTCAATTAATACTTTTTTATGCAATAAATTGTCACACAAGCTAAAAATACTTTAAATTGTAAATTGTGATAAAGGGTTATTTAGCCAACATTCGTCGTCTGATAATTCAGGTTTGCTTGATATGTCATCTCCTACTCACGGCACCGAATATTATGCTTTTTCTGGGGTTTAAAATGCACAGCAATTTTTGAGGTGATTAATAAAAAAACTCTGGATGCCATTCATGCAGAGTTATACGTGCATTTTATTTTTGAAGAGTTTTAGGTACTTTTAATTAAAACAATACAATTATAATTCTATATACTCCAGTATGTAGACGTCTATTTACATATGAAACAAACATCAATATCTCATGAAGCAAAGTAGCGAAACAATCAGTACATTATGTTGAAATACTATGTCTCAAACAGGTCACTATAATGTTGGTGCATGTGCTGGCACTTTAATTGCACGAAGGCAGTTCTTCCCGATTTTGTTCCCAAACAACAGGATATTTTTACTCCGTCGAATGATGGACGATTTCACTCGTCAAAGGAAAGCTTACAGGAACGTCGCAGAAACACTCAAAGTTGAAATTATGTTTTTTTAACGCTCTGAACAACACACGCCTGTGTTAGACTGTGCGAGGGGTACTTTTGTAAATATAAAACTATGTAAGTAAGCCGGATTTCAGCTTGCTATTTTTAGGCGCCGTCTTGGGGATGCTTTCTATCGTCTCGTGAGATCTAAAATTATTGATCGATTTCGCTCGGAAGTTCGTAAGGCAAACAATGGCGGCGGCAAATGGGCTGTTTATGTCCACGATAGTTTACTTAACCAGAGAAATGCGATAGATATATGTAAGATTTAAGATGCACATATACAATAGTACTCAATATGATTGCAAGGACACGTTTTAGTATCGAGCACGTACGCCAATCTAATCCAAACGCGGAGATAAAATACAAATCTTTACATATATAGATGCATGTATATATAGATTTAAGGTGCTATAATTACGCAGCGTATCACAATGAAAAGCTGGCTTTAGCTGTGCCGCTTTTCACCGAAATGTGTGCCATTCTAATCCAGCTATACGGATGTTTCTTTAACTACAAATTCATATATGTAGAATGTTAAGCATACCCAACCCAGCATATTATTATTATTATTGATACAATAGAAACGTCCTTAGGTACAACCTGGGGGGATGTCGTGGCAACTAAACCGGTTGTTTGACTGATATTGCAAAGTGTCAAATCTTGTAGTTATCATCTGGGAGTGTTAAGGGTTTAGACGGCTCTGGAATAGGGGTACAAACTTTCAATTTTCGCCTCGCAACAGCATTTGCCCTTAACAGGTAAAATTGTCTGGTTTTGAGAACGATCAGGTGATAACACCTCTTTGTGACGTTTTCGCAGTCGTCAAATTAAGATTATCACGACATGTTAGCGAAACAGGAAATTACACAAACGATGAAAATGTAGCACAGCAAACCTCTAATTTCCCTTGGAGAAAGAAACAAGCCATCACAAATAGGGAAACATCCGATTTTATTATTTTATAATAAGACGTGTCTTCGTTAGGAAACGTGTTAATAAATGTACAATATGTCATGGTATTGTACATACACGTGTTACAATTGCCTTGATCTGAATGTCTCATGATAATGACGATAATTATAGTGTACTGTGCACCCTATAGTTCAGGCTCGCAATTCTGTTGTTAAATACGTTTAACACGTTTGCTAAAATGTAAAAATACCCTTCGCAAACCAGATATTCTACGAAACGTTTTATATTGTGAAAGTTTATATATTTAAATTCTAGTCCTAACAAATGTTATTAATTAAATCCGGGTCGCATCAGTAGTGGAAACAAACCAGTGGATTTTTACCGTGTCCAAATATATTAATGATCCAGTGAGTTATTGCTTCCATTTTATTATTTACCAGATTGTTCTCTTTACTGTACTCGTCATGTTGTTTATTTTGAGAACTCATGGATCTCGGAAATGCACATTATTTATTTCTTCGGGAGCGTTAAGGCTGATTTCCACAAGGCGAAATTTTAAGAAAACCGAAACGAAAATTTCCCAAATTTTTTTGTCCCATGCAGAAGCCTTCGATTGTCAGTAATTTATGATCTATTGAATTTCCCTATAGAAATTATGTATCGGTCGAAATTCGGTCTTAAACCTTTGACAGCAAACACCAGTCTTTATAGTATTTTACTCTGCTCGTCAACGGGCCTCGCTCACAATGGGTTATTGCAAAGCGTTTGAAATTGTCACTGTGTAGTGTCCACTATTAGTTCAAGACCATAACGAGTGACAGTTTGGTTGGGATATGTTACTGCTGGATCGGTATTTTCGTCTGCAAGTAAGTTGATGACTATCGGTTATTCATCAGTATGATGATTCAAAAACAAAAGAATAGTGCAGGGATTTTGAAATCTTTTCATCAATCCTGTATGCAGCGAATGATCCAGCCTTTCCGTTTGTTTGCGCAGGTATGTGCGAAGATATCTTGTACCTAAAGGAAATGGATGCCTTGTCGAAGAAAGAAAAGTGTTATAAATCACTCAAGCAGTGGAAGACTCTTCGGCAACCGCTAATACTCGCGCATACTTGCGTTATACGCACAAATTAATGTAGACCACTTTGACAATAAAGCTCGTTTTCCACTACAACCGTCCCGTGCCGTACCTAACCATAAGGTGGCGATTTCTTCTGTTTTATTATTAGTCCTCAGTCTTGCTCTGGTGCTCAATTAAAAATAAAACAATTAAATATCTATAGCTACGTTTCGGTATGATACGGCTGAACTCCAAATCGGCCCTCACATTTTGGTATTTAATTCTAACTTTATGTGCATAAAACCAGTCTCAGACATGTTTGTAGGATTGCAATTAATCCAATAGAATCTCTGCATTTAAACAAGGCTATGTATAGGATAAATGCAGTATATGTACATTAGGTTAGTGGTCCATACAATAAATACGCTGCTGGTATTCCACAGACTAATATAAATAGTCTTTTATTGCACACTTTTAAGCATGCTAGTAGTAGTTACAGCGAGGTTTGCCCAGAAAGAACAAAGCAGTTTGACAAAGGCTTAATGAAGAGCCTTAAAGCGACAGGGTAGCGCGGATGATCTACTTTGTTTCTTGAGTCAAGGCCAAGATTAAGCTGAATTCCAAATCAAAATTTCAGCTATCTCACGATCTGACTACCTGGAATGATTTAATCCTATTCTGCTCTACATATCTCGAACGAATCGCTTCTGTTCACATGTGGATTGCCAGATAACAACTGTATTAAATCATGACAGTTAGCTTCAGGTTTGAACTTTCCAGTAGAATTATGAGTTGACTAAACAAATTTGTTTCTTTGGAGAGATTGCAGGTTATGTTTTTTTACCAGTTGTTTGGAATTGTTTGCGTAGTACCAAACAACATTAGGTTAACTTATAATACACATATTGGTGGATAAAATCCTTGGTCGATATTTAAGCAACCTCGGGAGAAAGCTTGATTACAGGCTTAACGATAAGGGGGGTCGCGACAATTAATGGGCCAAAGGGGTTAATACACACAATATACAATATATACGTTCATATGATACAATATGGGAAATCCTGCTGGATAAATCAACGTTGTCCATGTAGGTTTCGATAAACATTTTCGAAACTCGTTGTTTTGAGATGTTTGAAAAACAATGGTGCATCATCTTTGAAAAATATCAATAAATTGCGTGTCAGGCACAAAAGTGTGCGTGTGAATATTGGTAATGTGGGAGATACAAACCAAACCACACCAACTATGGTTAACCATGCATACTTATTGTACGTACCGATGTTGGTCAAATTGGATACCATGCCTGTTTAATTGTTTGCATTTTGGCATGTGCTGTTGAGAAAGCTATTATAAAGTACCCATGCAGACAATTGAAGTGAAAACTAAGCATCGCCAGTGCTCCTAAAATAGCTAGTTTGCTTTGTATAATGCACTGGCTTACTCGCATTGTTTTGACGGCCCGGGAAGGTTCAAAATCTAAAATCTTACACTGTAAGACTTACAGTGTTGTACAGTTTTGACATTGAATATTGCATGCAGTTACTTTCTACGCCTTCGTTGTCTTGTTTCGCGAGGCCTGGCCAGAATTCCGCCTTAATCGTAGGAATAAAAGTACAAAACAGCTCGTTATATTAAAACACTTAATGGGAAGAATACAGCTGTTAGTTTAAGAGCTGCAACCCAACCCTCGACTTCCATGAAATATTTGACAAACTAAAATGACACACGAGACTACACTGAGACCTATAATCCTCTGATTAGCTACTCAAAAATGCCGCTGTTTAATTTTAGTACAACTTCCTTCTGCAAACACAACGCTTCGTCAATAGAAATTTTCCCATATTAAAAGCTCACTTCGAAATGTGCCGAATGAGAGAGAAATGTACTCATTGGTTTTATTCCCAGGAGCCTGGTTATATATCGGTACCGATAAATCGAAAGTTTTGTCTAAATTTTGCCGTTGGACACAGTCTCGCTTCAGCTCTTCGTAGCCACTTGGATTTGTATTATGAATTTTTTAAAATTTTAGCGGCGACTATTTTTAATAATGTGCTTACATGTATTTGCTGGTGCAAGGAGGATTTCTATTGTGACATTGCTTTACAATTGTCTGATCAAGAGTTACTGTAGAATCTGGTATTGGCGAGGGGATGAATCCCATCTCTAGTCGAGACAACACATGGACGATTGTTACTGTATTCGTGGGATCTGCAATGTGACGGGATGCCAATTCAAAAATCGCACTCGAGTGTCATATTATGATAATGTCGAAACATCAATATCATTGAATCAATATCAAACACCAATGTCGTTCAGTTGGACTACATATGGACCGACCGAAAAACAACTCTTACGGTTATCAAGCCCCTGGCATCCATCGCATTTGAACGATTTGTGTACAAATTTATTGTACATATACATAAATGAAATAGGCAAATCAAATCAAATGATATACCTGAACAATTGTCAATATACATTTCAGAAACGACAATTTTTCGGCAAGCTTATGCCATCATCAGCGAAGAAGTAGTATTTAGTTATCAGTCTCGCTTCTTACACTGAAGCTTGTCGAAACATGTCTGTTATTAAAAATATTGTCGTTTTTCTGAAATGTCTAACTTGTACTGTGCTGTTGAGCAACAATTGTAGATATATAAGAGAAGAGCATTATATTAGCCTAATATTTGAGTGAATTCACATCCAGAGAAATCTATTGCTCCCACATTCGCCAAAACATCTAAAGTTGCGGAAAAATGGGTGAGGAACATACAGTATCTCGCACAAGAGAAATCCATAGATCTAGATGCATCCCGTTTTTCATGCTGCCCAATATCGCTCTACTCTTACGTATAGTCTCGTCTATAAAATGATGTACTGACCGTTTAGAGTTGTAGATTTTTCCATCATACGCTGAAATTAAATATTCATAACAGTATCGTCTGTCACAGGGGGCTTGTTAGCGCACATCTTTAATATCAATTAGTTGGCTCATATAGACACATAGTAAAGCGCGTGTTTATTTTGTACGCAATGCAAATATGAATGAATACATGTCCACGCAAACTACATTATATATAGCACAACACGAATGGATGTAATTTATATGAAGGGAATTATGTAAATACGATAACGTATAAAGATCATAGGCAATACTCGACATGAAGTGATATGTAACCATAGCAGTCACGTTGATCACAGCTTTTCATTGTATTCAGTGGAATTATCCATCGTGGCACAGGAGATACCCAACGCGGGGAAACATCATTTCGGCGGAAAAATCACAACAGATTTAAAAATACACTACTCCTCGTTGAAGTAGAAGTCTGTACATATAAGGTGACGAAAGTAGCCGCGAAGGGTGCACTTTCCAATTAATTAAAACCAGAAAATTACAGTATATCATATGTAAAGGACTTCAAGTACACCAAAAACACTCAAAATACTTTAATATTGTTATAATCTGGGCCGAATTTTTGTATTTATCTTTAAATAACACATTTTCCCTTTCTTTTTTGTGTTTGCTAACATCTACAGAATACACGGATGCAAAAGTGTACTTTCCCTTATGATGAAGTTCTTGATTAAAAGTATTGATGCGCAATAATGCAGCATAAAACAATCAATGTTAATGTTAATACTAATGCTTATTCTGGTTAGTATATTTACATTGGTATTTCACTGTGAAAGGCTAAATATTGTTAAAAAAAAGTAAGTTGTAAATGGTATTTCGATGTAAAAAGGTAATAAGAGGGTTTTTCATGTTTAACCTTTTCAGAGAATCACTTCCGCAATACTAATACCAATGTATGTTAAGTATATGCTACACAGGCTACTTTCACGCGGCTGATCAGGAAACTTCGGCTGTTTTGTTTTGTTTTGTATTGGACATATTGTCATGGACATACACCAGTCATGCAAGGTTACGCGAGGCAATTACGAAGCGACTGCGTCCAGACTATATATAACTGTGTGAAATTAGCTTGACATTTAACAAGAGATGTTTTACAATGTTTGCGTTATTATGGAAATGGAACTAAAATGGATGATATCCTAATTGGGTTTTCTTAACTAAACAATCGTGATATGCCATGTGTAGCTGCATGGTGGTGCAATCCAATTAACTGGCCAGTGCATGGAGATTGTAGGCTGGCTAATTGTAAGTGGCCCATTTTAAACGAGCCAAAAAGGCGAATAGGTAATGACAGTTTTTCCCAGTCAACCAGATACTTATCTGCAACAAAAGTAAGCTGGGCGCGGAGGCCGCGCAACCGTTACAACAAAAGCACTTCGCGGAAACAGTAGAGACGTCCGATGTCATTCAATGACACAAAACTTGCCAATTCAAACGACACATGTACGCAAACAATTGTGGCCGTTTCAACTAGCGACCTTGCGTTCGTATTAAACGAAGGTCATTTCGTCTATCATGATATGAGTATTGCCAGCCAAGTCTGCTTACGGATTAT
>JAOTOK010057183.1:19878-30976 GCA_025770025.1 Virgularia gustaviana
CTTGCGTTCGTATTAAACGAAGGTCATTTCGTCTATCATGATATGAGTATTGCCAGCCAAGTCTGCTTACGGATTATTTGTAATTATGTATTGCCCTGTAATCAGAGCGAGTTTTTTTTCATCATAGAACACGCGCGCTGGGTAAAGGCAATTGATAAAACAACGGCGCAGATCTTTTAATCTTGGCGCATTCGTTAACATGTAAACAAAAAGACGCAAAGTAGCTTTCGTGTACATTAAAAGGGTATCAAGCGAGCTTGCTTGGGGACATTGATCTGTGGAATATCCGAGGTAACCAGAGATAGTGAGAGACGCCGCCACAAAGCAACCGATGCACTTAGTATCGCATCCGAGTTTACTTCGATGTGTACGTACAATTTCATGCATACACAATTCGTTTACATTTACCAACACGTAAGGGCTTCTCGGTAAATAGTCACCTCGGCTTAGACGTTTTGCAAATTGCTTGTTTGATTTGTACAACACGCGAACGCGGTCTAATTTTGAATTGACCTGACAGCACCTCACCTGCTTTCGCATGCAACCGTTGACGTTCCATATTACATGTTATATCAATTTACTAGGGATACTTACAGAAGATGTAGATTCCTCCAGGCCAGCATTGTGGCAGCAGAAATTTTCGCTATATTATTTCCTTGAAGTTCTCTGTTATAAAGAAACAAGAACAGCTGGTAGTTGTGATTCACCCTAATGAACGTTTATCATTTTCGACATACACAAGCTGGCCATGTTGACTAGCTAAGTCTATTTATTCCACTCGTTAGCGTCGTCAGTGTAATAACTATCTTTATATAGTTAACGCGGTTAAGTGCGAGAGGCCCTTAATATTCAACGAAACGTTTTCGAGTGGGGTAATAGCGAAAATCCACAACACGCAAATAAATCATTTAACAGACGACTATGCATAATATGCCATTGAGCGAAAACCGTTGGTCGTAACTATATAGTATATGCGTCTCGCCTCGCACGCGCGCTTTCAAATGAACCAGAATAAATATAAATGAATAAATAGCCGATGCAGCATGGGGGAAGAAAGAAAGGACTTCATGTAACAAGACAGGGACGAAATTCTTAAGTGTACTTTAATGTTTCAATTCCAACAATGACACACAAGATTTTTTAATCAAATCGACGCATATTGGCTCTTGGGAGGGTTTCCTGTTCAATGACGCACTACTGACAAAGCAACGTTCACAAAGCGATCCATGTGCCGTTTGGGATCAGAAAACCACGCGTTATTCAAATAAACTGTATTCGCCCACATATACCCGTGAACAATACAATATAATCGTATACCATGATGCGACGTAGTGCAACGTTTTTGTGTAGAAATCCGGCTGCGCGCAACTTCACAACATCCCGCGTACAACACATCAGTGTAAATAAATAAATTCAACATACAACGGCGCTATCGAGGCGAATTTGTGTACAGTTTAGGCTTGAGCTCTATGAAACGTACTGTGCTGTGATGCCAGCCACCTATTCCCGAAGGAACCGCAGGGTAACCTGAATATGGGGTCGTATTAAGAAACGCCAGTTCAACAACTAGCTGTCACGACTGACCCTGTTTGAGTATTTTGGCAAAAACAATTGTTCGCGCTGAACTGAAACAGATGTCGTAGAGATAAAGATTGTAACTTACGCGAATGTACGTCGTCCATATTTCAACGACAGTGTAAATATACTTACAGATGTCTGACGTTAGTCCAGTTGCAACGCGGTACATTGTTCAAGTTCATATACGAGCAATCGACTTTATATTCTTGCTTTATAAGCATGGTGCATTTACAAGGAGAACAGCATTTAAGCACAGTTCCACTATCCTGTAATCCATGGCAGTTATTAAAGATCAATGATAGCACTAGCAAAATCATATAAGAATTCGACGGCTTCATGATATACTGTAATGGCGGTTGAGCTTTTTGTTTCACTGTCGACGGGAGAGAGATTCTTCACGTCGGTCGCCCTTCCATTGCTCACACAAACAGCGCGACACTACTGGCTAGGTTGGGTTTATGCCAGTCGTGAAATTTGAGAGGAAATAGGGCCGTCTAGAATTTCTTTACAAACACCACTTAGGACTTAAAAAATGACCCTCGCAATCCAGGTTTAGCCTTAGCCAATCACCTCGCTAATGTGCCGTGCTATAATTAGACACTGTCACAAATACTTAAATATTAATGTAAACTAATCCGTGCACTCTTAAGACCATTTTCCTCACCTTTATAGCGCGTGTTCCGAGCTATGAGCCGCGTTGTTAAGTTCTTTCATAACGCCTCTTGTGAATTCGAGTGGTTTGAAGCGTACAAAACGGGCGACAACACGGTGAAACCGTACACAAAACTATGCAATGGAATTTTCCGGCAACCCTGACCACCCGTGCCAAAATGGGAGTTCTGATTGATGACAGCACCTTTGCTCTCAAAACAAATTTACTTGTCACACGAAAACAAAATAGCTAGATATAAATAGCAACGAAGGATCGCAGCACGCATGTCAGTCACACAAAGGTTGGTATTTACTGTTCCACGTTTGGACTTAGATCTTGCGTCAATAATTTAATCATTAGCAGCGTTTGGTTGAGAATACAATTCTTAACCAGCGCATTTGTGTGGTTTCATTGCACGCACGAAACACTGAAGTCATCATGTGCGTTACTTACTCGGTCCGATCGACCTGCAGAAACATATTAATAGCAAATAACAATGTGGGTAATTTATCCTGTTTGAAAACGAAACGTTTGGGTGCTGTTTTCATAAGCGAGACATCACAGTCTAGAGGTATTATATGATTTTAATCTAAAACAAACATGTGGCTTTAATGTTTTATGAACAGCCAAGAAGCACGCACTTGTCTTATGACGTGCGATCGCGGGTTGGTTCTCGAGACCTCGATATTTGTGACGACCGCAACGCGCTAAAAATACACTTCAGTCTCATGGGCGCAATGTCGGTCAATCGAACGAGCTTGCAATGGGAAAATTCCCGGTGAGAATCGGTGTAATTGGTCAATTAAACAGTTCTTTATAATCTGGAGGCCAAACATGAACAGAAGGTTAAGCTTTCAAACGTGTTCGTCAACACAAATGATATTTGGCAGGGAGGACGAGCAATTTACGGCATACCACTCCCAGTACGTTGCATATTTCCGCGGACATCAAATGTGTCGTTGAACATGTGGCATTTTCGACGCTGCTCGGCCTTATTGTTCGCCCATTTATGGGACTGCGAAGAAGTGAAACAAATAACCCCCTGAGGTCGGTCAATCATCCTCAAGCTCATTGAGCTGTGCTAGCACACCGTATGGAATTTAGCTTTGATATTTTGTCGTGGTGATGAGTGAATGTTACTGCGCTTCTCTAACCCAGTGTGGTGTTCATTTTGGAATCAGTGTGGATCCCTCACCAGCCGGGCAAGCGCAGGAAAAAGACAGACGGAACCCGCCGAGAACATAAATCTATTAAAAGAAGTCAAGATCCTCAAAAATTAGCTATATAATCCAGTATTTATATATGTGTCGGTCCGTCGGATGTGAAATAATTGAACATATATACTGGACTACATTGATGCGTCTCAAAAGGACGAAAACGTCCCATCTCCAGTTATGAGCTGATGAACAATTTTTCGAGGCCATGTTGACCACGCACTCTATTCAGAGCAAGACTATGTTATTAGCCCTAGTGCAAAGCCCACTGCGCATGCGTCAGTTTGAGCACCCTGGAATAGTTTCGCTGTCCCATAATTTGTTGTCTGCACAATACTTTGTATTAGTATTCGTGTTAATAATTCTTCTATTAATAATTCTTTGAAAGCGGTGCCAAGAAGTTCATAAAATCTGGCTTCACTTTTATTTTCCTTTTTCTCTATATACAGTACCTATTATGAGATCAGTAGATTTAGACGGTACACCGTGCTAAAAAATGGCATGTTAACGTTGCTGATAATGCAGGCCTTGCAGGGACACTGCTCATTCATAAAACCCACCAGTTCGCGAAAGCTATCGGTCCGGATACGTATACTGGTCAACAAGTTTAGCAAATAGACAAGTGAAAGCAGAGTCATTGTGGTTTACCAAATGTGCGATGTAAGCCACGAGAACATCAGAATCAGAGAAATAATTCAGGGAGAAAAAGCTTACAAACGTCGGAAGAATTTTCGGCCGTCTTCCAGTCATCGACTGCCTAGCCATGTGGCTATGGCATGCCTAACCCTAGAATTAAGACCCGAGCTCTTTCCACTTGACGAATAAGGTTGTCTGGCTTTCACAGTAAAGTGTAAGCAATTAGCTCCTCCAAGGTTAATGTTCAAGAAACGGGCGCCTAAACTCCTGCAATCGTGCTTTTATAGCTATACTACAGGCTTTCCAATATTTTGTTATTTTGTGATGTTTTGCTCAACAAGACGAAATAACTAATAAGAAGTGCAACGTATCACTAATTCCTAGCTTCTACAAGCGAAAATCCTCGCGTTTTTTACGGCTACTTGTGATAACCGCTGCTCGCCGTACGTGACCTTCTTCAACCACCGTATAGTTTTATAACAACGTCTTTATTCTGCCCCTGAGCAGGACTATCCCCGTTCTTAGATAAGCTCGCATGCTAGCTCTTATATTTCCCTCATTTTGATATTTTATATAATCGAAATACTGTGCTCCTAATCAATAATCTTTACTAAATTAATGTCCTTCTGTCCTTCTCCACCACACCCCCCTCCCCCCCTTGTGACAAATGCGCTTGTCTGGACCAAGACTAGAGCCTTTCCCATAAAGTAAGCCGTGCCCAACCGACACAATTTCTTCAGCATGATAGCTACCCATTCGTGTATCGCCCCATAAAGCAAGATAACACCGAACACATCATAACGTGCTTTCTATACCAATTCCGAAAAGTCTAACTATATAAGATAAAATAGCTTTTTTGAATTTTCTCCGAATCTTGATCCTTTCAGCATCAGTGTTCAATTGTGATTACGCGAGGCACGCGCAGTCTCAGGCTGGCCACTGGCCTGCATGTGTTACCGCCGAAAAAGCAGGGGGTACAAGCTCTTTACTTATACTCACGTTGTGTCAACCAATACCAGTACAAGCTCCAATACAAAAATACCAATAAGGTCGCCAAAACGAAGCGTGAAAACACTCGCGGGAAGATAAGCCTGGAATGCTGATTTTCTTAGTACATGCATTTTGCGATTCAGTCCTTATCAGTTGACATTTTTGTTTAGAATATAGTCTATATTATATCGGGAACCCATTATTGGTGCTCAGTGGCTATAGCACCTTCCTCAGCAACTAAGTGGAGAACTATGTAAATAATAAATAAAATAAGCGAAGTCAATTATATAACTTGCTAAAAATTTCCATATTATTATTGAAAATATGCGCTTTGCAAACTCACTGTCGTACGGGAAACAATTCTCTGCAGGAATATCTTCAAAATTTCTGGCAAGGTTAGGTATGCGTTCTAAATTAAAGTTAGGGTTTAATTAAGTGCATGCCTATGCAATTAACGGAAAAGCGTGGTTACTATATTTGAAAAAAAATAGTAGAATAATTGACTGACACTTTTTTCTTACCTCTTATTTTTGATATGAGATATTAAGTGTTCAAATAAAAAATATGTGACGAAATTAGTTGTGTATAGCTACGTGAAATTTACATCATTATTTTACATTATTAAGTTTTCGTATATCTTAAAGAATTCTAAACGTGCTTGATAACTGGACAACTAACTATTAACAAACGTAAAGTAGTCCTATGTAATTACTGAATATATTATTATACATAACTTTCTCAAACTCATTAATAATTCATGAAGCAAAGACAAAAGATATACATATTTAATGTCGTATTTAGAAATTTAGTTCAAGAACACCAGGCAAATTCAAGTTAAATTTTCTCGTTCAACCAGCTTGTCCGTATTTAGAAATTTAGTTCAAGAACGCTTACTTGTGTTGGAAATATTACTTCAGATATGCACGATCTTCCAAATATGTAGATTTCATGTACACGTACAATTACTGACGTCCCAGATTTCTAAATAATTTAAAAAATCTGAATAACGAAAGTTTCGTTGTATAGCTCGTAAAGTGTTAATCATTTAGAAGGGGTGTTATTGCGGCGAGTGTGTTAATAAGAGAAGGGTTCTTCGTTAGGACAAGGGCATGAACTAATATAAGATGTCGTGTATGGCAACAGCATTGATTGGGAAACGATGTTTGTACGCGAGCAAGGGTATTGCGGAATTGGAAGAGACTGTTGGTTAGAAGGATTATTACTTGGATTAGGGCGTCGGTGAGGGTATTGAATTGAGAATGGTGTCGACTAGGGCATAGGTTTTAATTTAAAGGGAGGATAATGATCGCGCAAAAATATTTCTTGGGAAAGGGTGTTGCCGGTGTAGAGAATATCCATTAGCTAAGCAATGGTTCTGTTACGGCAAAGGTGTTCGTTCAGGAAGTTATGCGCGTTAATTATCGTAATGCGCGTTTCCACACCAAACTTGCTTCCAGCATGATACCAGCCAACGCTATCTTTTCTGCAAGCTTCCTGTCAGAGTCAGGCATTCTAGTCCACGGTTGGAGAACTGCGCATTAAAATCTTGCTTCGCGGCACTGCATGATCAACTCGGCCGCGATGTTTGAGGTCCTATTCTAAACATGTAACAATAAGATCCCATAAATTTGACTGATGTATTTTTTAATGAAAATTTTGTGTTTAAATGGTTTGTTTTCTCGGGAGAATTCGTCTGTACATAGTTTTGTGGAAAATGAAAGTAATCTCAAGATTCGTCATTGTGAGAAAGACTATAATTTAACGACCTCTAAACGAACCCGTATTCGCAATTAAAAAGGGACCTTGAGCAACGACGACGGGGACGTAGAACACGGGAACCTGAAACTCTTATATTATTAGGGAGACAATGATAATGCTGGTCCCAAGGGACATGGTTCACGTCGTCTTCGTACTGTTTACAACGCCACAGTGAGCGTTTTGACGTCCCGAAGACAACGTCTTAACGTCTCTAATGTATAAATAAAAATGTGCAAGTATTTCTTCCGGAAAGATGGTATAATTTTACGTCTCCTATTCTTTTTAGTCATCCCGTATGATGCAATTAATGTGCATGTAGCCTTCACATGAATTCTCTACTGCTCTACGCGTTTAAATCAAGCAGTTGATCAGGTATAAACATCCGGGAAACTATCCCTAATTCCTCATCACTTGTCAAACTGATAATGACAAAAATAACATAGGAACAACAAGCGAATATGGAAACTGGTATATGGAATATGGAACTCCGAATATGGAAATCAGTATTTTTTAATTTCTAATAATGATGACTAAAACTTAGTCAAAACGTAAAATAAAATGATTCCCATATTCGGATCAGTTACCGTTGTTTTTATTTCATAAATGTACTCAGTGGGTCCCGCAATTATTGGACAACAAGCTAGCCATGTACTTATAGACGCTGGCGTAGGAGAATTATCAACAACTTTCTGTTTCATCTTTACAATACAAAATCCAAATGTGAAATTGAAAACAGCAGAACCGAAAAACATATAAACAAGATACAAGTTATTTATATTTACACACAAGTACACACAAGTACACACAAGTACTATAATATATATTATTATTAATATTATTAATATTATTAATATATTAGTATATGTCCATTTCCGAATTACGCCATGCTGACTCTTTATGATGTATGAATGAACATTATTTGCCATAATCTACAAAACAATATATAAAATACAATTAAATAAACCAAGGGCGGCGGAAAGGGGGGGCTAGGGGGGCTAAAGCCTGAATTAATTCTTCTTAACCTCGAAATCAACAGTGCACCAGCATGTTTGGGAGACTTTAAGAATCAGCACCAAGTCCTACGTGCGCTACTTAAAAAATTACATTATTTGCTTGAACAATGATGAGAGCTACCAGTCAACAATCATGTGATGGAAATAATAATAATGTGAGAGTAGCTAACGATCCAGTAGCTAACTCTAAAGAATAACACCATATCCAGGCGCTTCGTACGAAACTCATTGTCGCACGAAGCCTCGACTTTTTGGTATTGTTGGTGGTTATCGGAAAGTATCTCGAAAGTGGTCTATTGTTTTAGTAGAAACAACTTATACTAACGTTGTGTTAAGCAAGAAAAAGAAAACCGTCTGTCCTAAAAATCCTAGCTCGCTGCAACCTGACTTGTTGTTTATAGTTATGGATCCACTGATTTTGTGTTCATAGAATGATCAGTTTTAGTCCTTCGTTCTTTAACGTCCCAAGGGCCAAAGCTAGGAAAGCAAAGAATCCGTGCAAACTGTGGTAAAACTCATTCAATGCAAACTGCCATCTTGTTTTGTAATGGTTCACCACTTATGCTTCGAATACGTTGAACAGATAACGAGTAGCGTAGCGTAGCCAACCAGGATGCAACCTTTACATTAGTATTCGACTATGTTTCTAGTAATCGAATCTCTTAATATTTTTAACCGAAACAACACTAGACCGTATATAGCTACTACGGTTTTTTGAATGTGTTACAACGTACGCTTCATTTCAGTCTACAGTTTTAACGTCGTTATCCCTTTGACAGGAAGCAGCAGTGTTTAGTATTTTATACTGGCTAACGTCAGACGATTTTATTCATCAACGGGGAAGGCCTCGCTGATAATGGATCAAGGCCTGTCTCTATCCCTGTCAATTGGGTTGTCTTTGTCCAAATTCAAAAGATTTTTCAAGATTCCGTTTCGCCACAGTCAATAGAATAGTAGAGTAGATGGGTCGGGGAAGGGTCGTGGAAATTCAGCTGATTATCTGTGTTATTGTCTAGGTTTACGCAAGTTTGTGTATCTTCGTCATCAGTGTCAGACCATTGTATGTTCAGTAAACAAATAGGGGTTGAACAATTGAGGTGTTCTAGGTCGTCATTGCTGGATGCTACAAAATGCAATAAGCACGTGGTAAGAAAGGTGCACAAACGTGCATAAACCTAACTCAACCCAGGCCTGTAATGAGTTGTGTTGAATTTTTATCAGACCGTCTACTGTAAAAGCTAAGTTTTCTCTAATTTGTTAGGACAATTTTCAAAATGAAAGATGGAGAAAACCGGATTTCGCGCAACGTTTTTATCAGTGGCAACAGTGGTAACGGCCGTTTAGGTCACCTGATAAATTATGTGCCGATCTAAAAAGCCAGTTTTCGAATTTGCCCACTTACATATGCTCACTGTATAAATAGAACTGGAAATCGAATCCACTTGTCTGTTGCAAACCAGACGGGTCTAAATGTTACGTAGTATCGCTCTCATATTTGTTCTCATCAGTTTAGTGCAGATTAAAATGTAGTACCTAGTTAAATGGCAATATTGAAAGTTAACAACATGTACGTTTTTTAAAATATAAAAAAATAACAGACGGTCGCGAGTTAATCCTTTCGTCCACTTGACTTGGCACGGTGGCGACGGTGTGCCAATAAATTGTGTCATTAATCGTTCTCTTCCTTTCCATTTGACTCCAGGGTTTTAAGTTAATAGGTTTGTATAGCACGTCTTTAAATTTTAGTCGGTTGAAATGATTTATTGATTCAGATTACGTGGTTCTCAATAGATATATATATATATATATCCATTTCAAGAACGTGTATGGGTATTATTGTTTTTGTGAGTGTTGCATTGTGGAAGTGTTTATTCTTTATACGTTTTGCTTCTATACTATTGCATGCTTGCTTTTTATTACTATATAAACTCAATACGATAGAATAACTAGAATACCCGTTCACTTTCACACCTTACGCTTTATAATCGCTTGTAAACAATGTCAATTTACCCAAAATTGGTTTAATGTGATTGCTTCGTTCTTCAAAACCATATCTTTTATTTGAGCCAAAGTAACATATTCTTGTGATTTCATCTTTAGTCTTTGCATTTAAACTGTTTTCAAGTGATTCGTGTGTTTATTTATGTCTCAAAATGAAGGTTGAAAAGTGGACGGGTGTTCTATAATCGCTCCCAAGTTTCTCATTAATTTCGATAAACAACGCAGATCATACAACATGCGCAATAAAGCCAGCAGCGATGTGTAGGGAAGACGATTTTCAGCGATTTTCTGTAGATATTTTTATTGTTAACTCTATTACGGCGATTATACAAGTTATTTATGAAAGATTTATGCAATGGAAGGGATATTTTCACTCGGCGTGCGATGAAATGATTACATTCAATTCGGCTTCACCTCGTTGAATAGAACATTCCATCTTTTACCTAGTGAAAATATTCCCACCATTGTAACATCTCTACAATAAATATTCATTATTTGTACAGTACTTAATAAGACCTGTTTTAGTTGTGGAATTATTATTCATGTGTCGAATTTAATGCAAATGAACAAACAAAAAGTTTTTTCTAAGTAATGTTGCATTCCGCACGTGGAAAGTTACACGTGATGGAATTAAGCATGAAGCGAACAATTAATTTTCTATCGGGTTTCCAAACAACCTTGACACTGTGAGTTAATAAAACTCAAGGATATATAAACGCTATTATATATAGGTATTTTTTTGTATTCACAAAGTCAAAGGATTAACTTAAATTTTGATATATGACACTTGAAGATACATCCATTATTTACTGGCCTGTTTATGTTCAATGCTTGTGCATGAACTGTATATGTTTCAAAAAGGGCGTAAATCTAAGCTAGTGGGTACTTACCTTTCAATTCAATAATAATAATAATAAACAAGTCAGTCTACAATTCATTAGTTGTAAGACGGCTTCTCTAATCGCATAATTAAACACATAGAAATTATACACAAAAAACTGAAACGAGACACACCAGCAGGTGGTAGCTATCAACTAGAAAGCCGTTGATAGTGGTGTGAAGTAGTTGTTTTTAGCATGTGACAACTTCCAACAGCTAAGCCAATACCTTCATGCCATAATTGTTACCATAATGACTGAGGTAAGGCTTGAAATGCAATTTGGGAGGACGTAATCTTTCATTATATCATTGTTGAGTCGATTCACTTTGATGTACCGCGGGATATATCCAGGTTATTGACCTTGAATAAATAATGA
>JAOTOK010057295.1:0-17877 GCA_025770025.1 Virgularia gustaviana
TTCGCCTTAGCGCGTGAGCCCACGCGCACGCGCATGCACAGCGGTAACCCAAACAAGAGGCCTGCGGAGGAGGCTAGTCATGCGCATATGGTTGACGAATTTTTCGCAACCAACATGGAGAGCAATAAAGACGAAGCTAAAAGATGTTTCGATATTGCTCGAAAATTACTTGCCAATGGAGATCGTGAGAAAGCTAAGAAGTTTCTGAATAAATCAAAAAGACTTTTCCCTTTACAAGAAGCCGAGGGTAAGAGCCGTAGTTTAATAATATGGTAAAATTGTTCTACTTGGTTTCATCTTAATTTTAAATAAACAGTAAAAACGTAAACACGAATGTGTTGTGTTTTTTCTTTTGTGAACCTCCGACTCAGTCTGTCATGTTGACTGTTGGTAGCTTTAGACTGGTAAATACCCTAAATTTTCTTGAGGAAGGACTACAAGTTATCATGATTAATGTGTGGAAAATGCTTTGTAATTTACTATTTAGTATTACAAAATGCAGACTTGTTTCATATTATTAATTACTTCCACTTCGGTCTTTAAAAACATTCATCATTTCATGAGTCATCATAAGTTTTTTTAAAAAGTTGTAAAGGCAATAGCAATAGTAGATAATTGAGTTGGCATAATCCACAAGTCAATTGTAATTTGATTGTGTATCATGACATGGCATGCCATATTATCAGTAATTGTTACATACTTCAGAACATTTACTGTACATTGTGACCTAACATAGTTAATATTGTTACTCAGTCTTACATCATTGTAGTGGAGATATTGTCGATGACATCTACATCATGACCATTGCCAGATGGAAAAGAAATTTTATATTAAAAATATATGTTTATGACTGCCGGTCTTACTGTATGCTGGTTTTCGCATCGTGACTGTCTTCACCTCCAAGCCTCACATTGGTGTCAAGAGGGCAATGTATATAGACCCAAACAAGGCTTAGTGGTAAAGATAATGGCATCACTTGGAAAAGAAGGACCATTAGTGTGAGGTTTTGTGTTATACTACCCAAGGTTACGCAAAATAATAGACTTATGGTCCTCTGAATCCTGACAGGTTGGCTTGTTGATGATAGACAATCAACCTTCTACATATATAGGCTGTTATGGGACACCCATTGTAATAACTTACAATCCAAATCAATTACAATGATTTTTCCTCTCTTTCTAACGTGCCAGCCTGTCAATCTTTCTATCTGGAATATCTATTTGTGCACATATTATTTCGGACTTTGTTCCTGGAGGGGGGATGAGACCGACTGTTATTCTGCAACAAAACCAAGACATAGACAACACTAAAATGAGTACCTGTGAACAGACACCATGTATATATTAACATATTTCACTATTCCTAAAGTACTGTACAATATTATATATTAATAATATACTGTATAAATATATTGATTTGTAGTGTGATCACTAGAGGTTTTTAGGATATGTACTGTATAATATTGTAGCTCTAATATCATATTGTTAGATGTGTGTTATGTGTTTCTAAGATAACTAGCATTGTAGGTCTGTCGGTCTGTTTGTCCGCATATTACTCTTATAAATATATGCCAGTCTATAGATGTCATGTCATCAATTGTGGGAGATTTTTGCTACTGATCACATGCACAAGCACACAAGAGCATGTGCATTTATTTAGTACTACATACATTTTTTTTTACTTTGGGCTGCAAGCACTACTGGGAGTTTTCTTGTGACTGTCTCCTTTCACATTTATGTTTAAATTTGTTACAATAAAATGTGATTATATTGAAAAGCTGGAGGTGGTGAACTGCCAAAGTTTTTAAAAAAGTTTTAATTTGACATTTAGAGAAAAAGCCCTTTATCAGAGCTACAGCTGCTGTAATTCATTTAAATTGCTTATACAATTTTGGATTTACACACTGCCTATACAGTACTACAACTTTTTAGATTGTACAAGGGCAAACATTACCAATATAATGAAAATAATTGTAATATTTTATTCGATGTTTGACACACCTTCATCAATCATGGCATATGCAGTAAATATGTGATCATGTTATCAGCTTATGCATTGATGATAACATGGGTACATACCGGTGTCTGGTGTCGCAATAGGTTCTTTAATTTTACAATTGAACAGTCACTCATGTGTGTAACAAGTAACAACATAATTTTCAAGAAACTAGGAAGTTTTTTTAACTATTTTTTTAGATTTGCTACAAGAATTAAATAAAAAAGAACAACCCTCAACAAATGGCAGTGTTCCAGATGGTTCCACCCATACCACGACAACCAACCGAAAAACAAAGGAAACGACCAAAGAGGACTCCAAAAACGAACCAGACTATACTCCTGAACAGCTGTCTGAAGTTCAAAGGTGAGTAACAGTACAGTACATGCATAAAATTGTATTATTTTAAGACTTAAGAGTCTTTTTCTTTCATAATCTTATATTGAATATAAGGTCCTGTGTAATATATAGCAAGTACAATTAGTAGTCATATTAAGGAAGAATAAGTAATTATCAGCATTTCATTGCAATACATGTGACATCTTCAGAATAATCAAATATATTGTCCTCAGAGCCTGTGATGCTTTTTGACTAGTACCCACAACATGACGCTGTAAGATAATCTGTAAATGCCAAGCAATTCAGACAAATGTGTAGTAATAATAATTATTATATTATAATTATATTATATTACATAATAATAATAATAATAATAATTAATAATAATGATAATATTTAATATGTATGGCATAAGAATGGCAAGACATGTTAACCTAATTAAAGAAAGTTGTCATTTTTTTCTCATTGCATGTTAACACCAATATGAACCTGCATACCAAAATGTTTAAAATGGTACATAGCAGGGACAAATTTTCAGGTTTTGCTCTGGCAGGTGTGCAAAATTCAGGGGATTGCCCAAAATTCATGCGAGGTACATGCTCCTGCCAAACGTTTTTTGACCTTCGAAACATCCAATCTCTGAAGCACATTTGTCTACATTATCGCTAGAGTGTAACAACATAAATTAAAAAAATTAAAAAATTGCAAATTTTTTAGGGGGGGTGCAAATGTTATCAGGAGCAGGAGGGTGCAGAAAGTTCTAGGGAGTGCACACCACCACCACCACACCCCCCAGAAAATCCATTCCTGGTACATAGGTGGAAAACCACTTTACCAGCTGATAGTGTTACTGTATTTGGCTTTTGTACAACCAGTCCCTGGTCTATTGGGTGACTTTGGTGGTTATTAAATGTGTTCTTAATTATCAATAATATGAAAAAATATGTTAAAACTCCTTGCAGGATCAATAAGTTAAAGGACTATTATGAAATCCTTGGAGTGAAGAAAGAAGCAAGTGATGCTGAATTAAAGAAATCTTATAGAAGGCTTGCACTTCTTTGTCACCCTGATAAAAATAGGGCACCTGGCAGTACAGATGCTTTCAAAGGTAACTTGAAATATAACTTGTACAGTACATATATATGAGTAGTTCTCCTCAGAATAAATTAATTGTGTAAGAAATTGTGTACTCAGTCTGTATACACAACTTCCCTCAATTACAAAATGATGTGTCAAATATGTAGGTATGTATTCATTTTAACTTCACTCAGCACTACTCCACTTCATACAGTATACGTATCCTCTTGGTCATACTCAAAAACTAGCTTAGTTGGTATAGCACTGCATGCACTGGAATCAGAAGGCTTCCACTTCGAGTCCAGCCGGAGGGCATTTTTGGCAACTCCTCTGGCTGCTCTTTGAAGTATACTGTCAAGTTCCTTCAACTACCCCCGTAAAAAAATCACCATCAGCCTGTGGCCTGCGACACGACCTGTAATGGGTAGGGTGTGGGACTGATTGCCTCTCCATACAATGGTTTTTTGTCATGGTCAACTCAACACATGTATGCTATTGAATCTTTAAGATCTAAAAGTCTTGAACAAAATTGTAATGTTAACGGTAATGGTTTTATTAATACATTCGGGTAGCTATGGCCTATGTACAGTACATGCAGAACAGGCTTAATTACAATGTACATGTAATCCAAAAAGTTGTGCTGCTGCATAGGCAGTGTGAATTACAATCCAGAAGCGAAAAGGTGGTTAACTGCCAAAGGTGTGAATATTAGCTGACGTGTCGACCGAAATTTCGCTTATTCCCCCAGGAAGTGTTGATTTTGGAAGGTTTGCCTCACCCGAAAACCTTTTTCGGCACAGTATTTTCTTTTCGCCTTATTTTGGCGAATGTACGGTTTAGCATAAGAAGGATATTCTTGTTTATAGCAGCTGTTTCAAAATTCCCGCCGAACCCCGTTACGAAGTTTAAACGTTTTAGACCATTTTAGACGCTTGTTACGCGTCTTCATGATAACCTTTGTAAGTCTGCCCGCCCGCACATTACTTAAATATTTGCATATAAACGTCATGCTATCACTTGTTGGAAATATTTGCCCCTAAGCACATGCGCACAAGAGCACGTGTCAATAGTATTACGCCCTGGTTTTACGTACATGAACGCACGTAAAGATTAACGCGTCAGTGGAAATCGGCCTTAAACTTCACTTGCCTTTCTTGTAGCCATTGGCAACTCATTTGCGATATTGAGTGATCCAGACAAAAGAAAAAAATATGACGAATACGGGCATGATGGGCCCCAACTGTCGCATCGACACAACCACTATGAAGATTTTGAAGGTGTGTGGAGGGGTAGTAATTTAGCGGCACATACCAAGGAGCGCTGCATCATGAAAAATAATTTTACAGTATCAAGGAAAATAAGTTAGAACGTTTACGTGTAGGGACGCCGGAACAGAGGTGGCAGCCAAGATACATTCAGGCAAATATAATATTAACAGTGTAGCATGCGTGTGGCGCGGGATTCAGCTAATACAAGATCATGATGCAAGAGCATGATATAGAATCGTCATCATAATCCCAGATCGTAGTTATTCCTATTGCGTTGAACCATATATTGGAGGTGTGCAGTCGAGTTGGAGAGGGCAAGAAGAGACATTCTTCCAGATGATGAGGAACCGACGAATGGATTGACGACGGATGTCGTAATTTTGCCTGTGAAGCTGATGTTGCATGTGTGCGGAGCCACTGATGTTAACAATCTGCTGTTCCGAGCCAACTGCAGTTTGCCGAGAATGACCCTCTCCAACACGACCACGGTCACACATCTAAATGTGGAAATAAGAAACTATACTATACTTACCTAACCGGATATACCTAAATGATAAACAAATAAAAAAAAAACAGAACAACAATGACAAATTTAACCTGATACTGCTAACCTTTCCGCACGATTACTGTTAGAAAGCTATCTAATCACCCAGAATAGCCGGGGAACAAGCCCGACGTGCGGGTGGGAAGTAATAATTGTTTAACAGTACAACAACACGAACAACAAGACTAAGCAGATATAAGCGTGACACATCAATAAAAAGCGACAGGCATATAACCTCAAAATTAACTGACAGACTACGAGAATACTGTTGGAGCTAATAGCAGATTGTAAGCAACGTTGAGCGCGGATATGCCTTATCGGCAGGTAAAAGCTATAATAATAAGCTGTATACACCGTATAATGCAATCACTAAGCGCAGGATTGCTGGTGTGCAAGAAATCATCTAACAGCTGTAGAATGATTGCGCGCGCAGGGGAGGGAGGGAAGGGGCAATTGAAGAACACTCTGTAGCTGGCACGAGCAAATGAGGCCGAGTGGTTAGCTAGTCAGCCTTATATACCATTATGCAAATCGCCTAGGAGCAAGGTTAGTTGGGAATGGTATGCTTCCACAGACTAACAAAACACCCACTCTGCTCCCTGTTAACTTTTTTAATTGCATAAATTAAAATCATTTAAAATAGTGATGTAAAATAAGTAAAGTTATTTTCAGCGTAGGTAAGGAGGGACAGAAATTGATAATATGAAGTTAAAATACTGTAGATAAGAAATAAAAGATATATAAACAAGGAAACAAGGAAAAACATTTACCAGAAATGGTTAGTGGACCGTAAAGATCCTCATTAATTAGAGCAGATGTTAGCTACAGTATATATACACGCAATATATTAGGCGTGATATAATAACGCATGTCAATGAATGGACGTACTTATATACTGTATCATATGCTAAGAAGATATATAAATATTGGCTTATAATTTTCATTTTTGTGCAAATAGTTATTGATAGTACTTTTGTTTTTTTCAGCGGATATTACCCCAGAAGACTTGTTTAACATGTTTTTCGGAGGTGCTGCTGGTAGTAAGTAGTTTTAATATTCCTAAAACTTGGGATTATAAATCACAAAGTGATTACACGGCCGGAAGCCGGTCGTTTAGATTTCGGTTTGGGATGACCGGCTGTGAATTAGTAGTTTACAAGATTAGTTAAGATACCAACTTTATTTGCTGGACGTTTGACAGCGATTCAGCGTGGTGTATAGTGGTCATGAAGCCGGCCTCAAGAGCGGAGATTTGAGTGTTCGAAACTCGCCGGAGCCAGTCGCGTTTTCCAATACATTTTCTTCGCACAAAATCAAAGTATTTTTTCCAGATTTTTTTTTTCCAGTTCAGGTTAAGATTAGTAAGTGTTAGCGTTAGGAACCTGTTACGAGACTGCCGGTCATTTAACAGCGTAAGACTAAATGACCGGCGGCCGGTCGTAAAGTCACTTCGCATAAATTAACGATTAATTAAGTAGAGCCCACACGTTCGGAATCCATAGATTACGATATTTGTTCGATTTCGCGAGGAGGGATACACCGTCTCCTTTTACACTAAATTTTCTGCTTTGCAATGCCTTAATTAACTGGTAATATATACACATCAGTTTGTTTCAGGAAAAGATCCGAAAATGCCAAAAATCCACAAATGTTGTTAGCTGAATCGATGTGCTGAGGCCACTGTCATCCCCATTGATACAGTTTTGAACGATTGTAGATTTTCGGGTTGTATTGCAAAATGAAAGTTACATTTTTGGTTCATAATGGGGCTCTTATTCGAAGACGACGGTTAATCCAGGGCGGGGCTTATTCGTGGGCGGGGCTTATTCGAGGGCGGGGGTTATTCGAGGGCGGGGCTTCTTAAATTTCTGGCTTATAATGCGGCTCTTATTCTAGGGCGACGGTAAATCGAGGGTGAGGCTTATTCGAAGGCGACGCTTGGGTCATAATGCGAGTCTTATTCGAGGACGACGCTTAATCGATCGCGGAGCTTATTCGAGAACGGCGCATCGGCGGTTATTCGAGGAGGCCCTTGGTAAATTTTTGGCTTATAATGCGGCTCTTATTACAGAGGGGCGCTTATTCTAAGGCGGCGTTTAATTCGAGGGCGACGTGTCGGCACTTATTTGTGGGCGGCGCTTATTACTGTAGGTTTTTGCAGCTCATAATGCGGCCCATGCGACAGCGGCGTTTCATGAACAAATAATGTACGTTATTTAACACGAACTTATTTGCACAACTTGTATGTTTCCAACTCAGATCGTGTTTTCATCCACCGTCATCATCGTCGTCGACCAAGACGCCATCACCATGATCACGATGAAGAACATGAAGTACACTATCATGTAAGTATTTTGTGTTTCACGTTACCACAATAGTGAATTGTACCTACAGGATATTGAAGTGTACTACTGAAGGCGCCGGCATGTATTTGGAAAAAAATATGATGCATTCCGACCAAATTCATGGTGGGCTTCCGCAAAAAAACCATGGTGGGCTTCGGCCAAAACCCATGGCGGGTTACCGCCAAAGCCCCAGGTTGGTTTCCGCCAAAACCCATGGTGGGTTACCGCTAAAGCCCCAGGTGGGTTTCTGCCAAAACCCATGGTAGGATTCGTCCAGAACCCATGGTGGGCTTCGGCCAAAACCCATGGTGGGCTTCGCGGCCAAAACCCATGGTGCCTTCGGCTAAAACCCATGGTAGACTTCGGCCAAAACCAATGGTGGGACCCATGGTGGGCTTCGCGGCCAAAACCCATGGTGGTTTTCGGCTAAAACCCATCATGGGCCTCAGCCAACGCCCTGCATTTCGGTCAAGTGTATTCCAAAAATATTTGAGGTGATTTCCGCCTCCAATACTCAAAATTAAAACTTTTCTTTCTAGAACGGTGTTGGTAATATGATGCATTTAATTCCTATCTTAATATTTATTGGATTGTCGCTTGTATCTTCTTTGTTGGTACAAGATCCACCCTATAGCTTCGGTATTTCAGGGTAAGTTTTTCTGAGTATTAAGAATTTTGTGTGTGTGTGTGTGGGGGGGGGGCTCTTTAATGTGTAGTTAGGGTTTCATTACTCATAGTTAGTAGTGATTAGAATTTCCTTTTGGTGGTATTTGAATGGAATTTGAACCTGTATATACACAACTGGAGCACTTGCGGAAAATGTACATAACTGTAAGATTCATATCAAATGCTTGGCAGATCAAAGTCACACGAAAGGCGTGCTCGAATTTTAATATGTACCCATTTTGTTATGTATAGTCTGGTCACAAAAACTAAATGTAATGTTTTCCACAGTCGACAAATTTTGCAAAGCTTCCACCGTATACTACTGCGAGATTTGA
Source organism: Virgularia gustaviana (assembly GCA_025770025.1). Classification (NCBI taxonomy): domain Eukaryota; kingdom Metazoa; phylum Cnidaria; class Anthozoa; order Scleralcyonacea; family Virgulariidae; genus Virgularia; species Virgularia gustaviana. The sequence continues at coordinate 8,570 of JAOTOK010057295.1, forward strand.
GTTTTGGTCGTTTCGCTGTTCTTGTTTATGTACATTCGTTTTCCCTTCCCAACGAGTCAACAGCACTGATTTGAATAGTTCATTGATAACTTCGCTTTTATATACATTTATTAGCCCCTCGTCATGTCTGAACTTAACAGTGAAATTGAACAATAGACACGTTCGAGGCAGCCATTCGCTCCCGGCGGTTGCATACAATAAACACGTGAAAACGCATGTGCACCACTGTTGCATAAATGTAACTGAACATAGATAATGAGTTATAACGAGTGCATAATTGTAGATATTCATTTCTGATTGTTTTGTGTTTTAGAGATTATCGTCTCCATAAAGTCACGCCCAGATACAAGGTTTCTTATTATGTACAGGTACTATGAAATTGTGCATTCATCATAGACGCGGATTTTGTGCGAAGGGGTGCAACCTGAACGTTGGTATCATCACACCCCATTTACAGCCGTTTTCATTACACTGCGACCCCATCGCTCAAAAGACTCAAACCAATTCTTGTTCTCGTAGACTGTTCTCAAACAAAACAACTCGTCATTAAAGTCGTAAACGATAAGATTTTCGTATTTCATGAAGCAAATGGCAAATTTAACATTATTTAACTGAAAAAATTCTGATATTCTCGGTCTACTACAGTTAAAACTGTTTATATGTTATGATTGACGTCCACGAGAACGACAAATAAAGAGTGAGAATTTTGAACGATGGGGTCGCAGTGCAATGAAAACGGCTGTAACTCTATAAGTAAACTGGAACGCTAACTGCAGATAAACGCGCCATAACCTGCATTTAGCCAAAATGGTTTTTCTGCGATTTTAGCAGAAATACTTAACGCCGAACGTTGTTTTATATATCAAACTGCATAAGCTCTTGAAAAGTCCTTTTCGCTGTGTTAATTTTAAAAATTAACTCTAAGGGAAGTGTTTAAAAAATGTAAAAACAACCGAAAATAGCCACCAAACACTAACATTTTATACGGAAAATATCATTGATATTTTTCAACATTTTCTTTTGACCTAATGTTCTCAAATTTACACAGCAAATCAATTTGATAGATACACCACCGTTCAGTGTTCAGTATTTCGGCTCAAACCGCAGAAAAACTAAAACGCAATGGCTTTAATCCTCCTGGAGTTAGCGTTCCAGCACTACGTAGAGTTTACTGCCACACCCCCAGCAAGATGTTACCAACCTAATTTTTCATATAATAAACAAGATGCCCGCTGGGCATTAACCTCGCGTTGCTGTACGCCGGACCTTCTGACTTGTGTCGAGGACTATTATGAAAACTACAATTTTAAAGTTTGAAGTAATGTTTCTTGGACCAGAAAGATTATATCATAAGAAACATTTGGCCTATTTTTTCCACAGATACTTAGTCAGGTTCATACTTAGTTCAAGCACAGTTGTTCAAGTAACAAAAAACGTTCGATCAATCACTAAATGAGTGTTGGTGAATCGCCTGTTAAATAGCCTGCCAACTGCAATCTGGTATAAACCTTCGATTTTCTGTGTTGAAATTTTGTTGGGCCACTTTGGAAACTGCCAGGGCCATGAAGTAAGTGACTCAAGTTATGCCAATGTGTTTTTCTTGGCTTATTTCCTAACTCTGTGCGGTTTTATATAAGCGATATGTTATGTAATCAGTAATGCGTATTAAATGGCGCAAGCGATGGCATATAGTATACACGCGCTTCCTCTACAATACATTCGATTATAATATGGCCATGTTCCTGGCTCCGGCTACAAAGGAAAGTGTTGAAAGGCTATCTTCCATTAACAACAATGTTGATTTAAGCCGTAAGCGAACGCACTGGTGAAAGGGACAAATTGGATTTGCATTTGATGATATTTTATACTCAACTAGCTTGTTTGTTTGGCACTCGTTGTGATGTAATATTCCAGCAGCGCATATCATAGACGTTTATAATATATTAACGATGAATTATAGCGCCTTCCGCTACATCAAATGCTTCAATGACAATACCCAACTTCGTCTTTCCATTTGTTAAAATAAAAGCTAGAAATCCGTAACCGCGACCTCGAATCACGAGCTTAACTTCGCGCATAGTCTGTCTATGCTTCGCCGGTCAACAGTATAAGCGACGCAGACTCTCAGTCAGTTTGCCAAATATGGTATGGGCTCTGGCTTCAGCCAATCAATTCTCGACACCACAGAAAAATAATAATAAAAATAATAATAACAATAAAAATAATAATAACGCTACCGGATTTAAGACCTCGCTGTTGCTCTGCAACGCGAGGTAATAAATAGTTATACAGAGAAATGCCAGCGTGTCGTAATTTCACAATGACCCCTACCATATAATACATTTATATACGTACAACTTTCTGCAGTTTGGTCACGCTTTGTGTCACCGATACCCCGCCTCAAGCCCAAAGCTCACCCACCTGGAATTTCTAGCATAAAATACCTAGAAGTTACCAAATGGTGTTTGTCTGAAACCCGGAAAAGCTGTGGTGCTGTGTAGGCAGTGTAAATTACAAGCTAAAAGCGAAAAGGTGGTAAACTGCCAAAAGTGTGAATATTAGTTGACGTATTAGCGCTTCGCGGTTATCCTACTGACCTCATAGATCTTGCCCATAGTAAAGCCTCAAACGCTAGTCGCCATGACATTCTTCATCCCTGTTCCCTCTCAGACCATGATGATAAAATACCTCTTATCCTAAACTACGACCCCTTTAACCTTATAGGTTAAAGACATTTTAACGCAATTTCCGCATCTTTTGTCTGAAAACGTTTGAAAGACGTTCTCAAACAGCAGTTTTAAGGCCATACTGTACGAGGCAATTTTGTTGCGTAACTGGGTTCGCATTTTGTCGCGTAAGGAGTTGAAGTGAATATTTCCCGTGTGGCCTGGTACGTTCTCACGCAATTTTGTTGTATTGCGAGTTGCAGAAAAGTAGACTTGACCTTTACTTATTTCATTGTTACGCAACAAATTTGCATCGTATGGCCCGGCCCTTATTCTAATAATTGGTGATTTGACAGGCAACTATTTCAGAAGGGAAATGCCTGGGTACATGTTCCCGAGCAGGGCATGTCACATATTCGATTTCACCGGTGAATAATGTGACCATATTTACAGGCAAATATTGCTGCCTTCTACTCTTAAAAGGTTTCCATTTCCTTATCATCTCAGAACAATTTTGACGAGAACTATAAAGGAAGGACATTGACAAAACTGGAACATCAAATAGAACGGGAATATGTTGGCAGGGTGAGTTCTGCCTGTTACAGAGAACGACAACTTCGTAAGTATACAACATTACAGTACAAATTATTAGCTATACAAGCCATAAGGTGTATAAATCCGGGACTCTCGATGTAGACACGAATGTTTACGAATGTTTGATTTGAGCAAACTTCTATTTACATTCATTCAAAAGTTTAAAGGTATTAAGGTGGCTCCCAATAGTTACAGGATAGTTGTTGACTGTAGGTTTCATAGGGAGTATTCGAAAGAAAATCTCACAAATCTCAAACATCTTAGGAATAACAAACTGTGGTATTGCTATGGCAACCATGACGTTACAAAATGGCCGACAATTACACTTAAATCACGTGTATTTCTCCAGTATCTCCGGTGACCCCATGTTTTGTTTTATCAAAATTGTTAAGATATTTTTTAAAAAATTCTATAGATCAAAAAAAAATATTCACCTTTTAAAAAAACACCTTTTAGTTCATTGGAAAAATTGGATATACGTTTTTTTCCAAAATTATCTTTTTTTAGTTACGAATCGTTTGATGAAATAAATGGGGGTCATAGGCCATCTTGGGTGATAAACGCGATCGAAGTGTAATTGTCGGCCATTTTGAAACGTCATACTTACCATAGTAGCGGTTGCTAGGGATAACTAAACCACAGTTTGTTATTTCAGCTGTCAAATTCTCTTACTGGATACGGCCTATAAAACCTACGGTCAACAACAAGTCTGAAATTATAGGAAGCCACCTTAAGCTATGCAACTGTCTGTTGTTTATTTAGGTCAGGGTACTTTCTCGCGTGTTATTTCAATCCAAGCATACGTGATGAAAAAATTAGACGCATCGGTAGATTCATTTAATTACAGTGCTTCAACGTGACCACCATTCTTGTCCCCCAAATGCTGTTGCTTTTAGTCAGTGAACTCTGTAAAGAGCTGGACCGCGAACTCAGCAGGGAGAAACTGAAGCCATTTTAGTTTTCGAAGTTATGAGAAGAAATACTTAACACTATAATATTAAAGTGAAGCTCTTCAAAAACTCTGTTTGGTGTGTAATTTTTAAGACTGTAACAGAAAGTAACCTTTATAACACTATTTGCCGTAAATTCGGTTTTTTGGAAGGTAATTTGCTTTGTTTTTCTATTTTAAACAAATTTTCCTTAGAGCTACAATCTTGAAATTTGCACACCCGATAAAGCTTTTCAAGGGCTTCACTTTTATAATATATGACCCAATGTTCAGTGTTAAAATTTCTGCTCATAAAAAAACGTTTTGGCTTCAAGCAATTTCAGCAATTATGGCATGTTTATATGCAGTTAGCGTTCTAGTTTACATACATATGTTCACTGCATTCAATTCATTTACAGAATCCATTTGTGAGTTAAAGTGCCTGTAACCCCAAAATTCAAAAAGATATATGTAAAAACCAAGACGTTTCCATGGATACTATTGGTGAAATATTTGCGTTTCCATTGGTGAAAAGATTTTTGAACTCGGTCAAATAGTTTCATGGTCGACGACCTCGAGCGTGTGACGTCAAGTTATCAAATTACAAAATGAAATATGTAGTTTTCCTTAAAATACTCCTCTGTTCATTCATATAGTTTTGGTCAGTGCATTGCAACGCGATAACTCGACTGTTTTATAGCAATTTTAGTTTGCTTAAGCAAGTGGTATTATAGCAATTGCAGTGCTCCATTTTATAAATGACATCACGGAAGTTATTGGTTCCAGTGAACCGCGAAAATATTGATTGGGCTGCTTTTAACATCTCAGAACTTCGGAACCTTATTGCCAGATTTAATGGAAATTTTAGTAAAATTAAGTAAAAAGTCTTGGGTATAACATATATTTTTTGAATTCTAGGGTCAGTTTAAAATTACGCATTTGTGGCATCTAAAAACGATCGCTTGTGCGAGTTTCTTTCATTGTTTCTTTGCTACGCACAAGTTAATTCGTCATCTTGCTCACGTCAATCCCAGTTTTCTCTCGGCCAAGAGAAGAAATGGTGTAGGTCTGCATGCATCATGATCGCGGTCGCTTGCCTCACCTGTCGCTTGCCTGAAGTTCTCTCTCCGGTCATACTGTAAATACGGTTGAGCTTATTCCTACATGTACAGTATATGACAGCTGGGAGGCTACCTGTATTTGCGATCTCTATATTCTTGAATATTATTTCAATAAGAATAAGAACATCATTCTTGTTTCAGGTGAAGATTTATTTGCCAGAGGTAGGTTTTGGGGAGATGAAAGTTTAGTGGAGAGGGCGAAACAAATGAAAATGGATTCCTGCGATGAACTGAATAGAATAAAAGGAAGGTGACGACTGCACAGGGCAATGTATCATATGAGAAATTATTCGGCAGGAGGAAATGCATGATGGCGACGATCCTCGGAAAAGCAGATATCTTGCCGAGCAGGAAACCTTGTTAGCTGCGTACATGTGTAGCTAAAATGAATAAATATGCTCCACTGAGGAAAAAGGATCGATTTCAGAGAGCGCCATTTTTATTAAAAGTAAACCAAACTCGTCAATATAAAGAAAACATAACCTGACAAGTACATATACTGTATATTGCCTCTTTCCTTCTTGAATATGGAGAATGGTAGATTCTGGTTAGATGTCTTACTTACCAGATTGTTCAAATTGAGCAGACGTGCTCCACTAAAGATAAGGAATCGATTTCAGAGAGCACCACTTCTATTAAAAGTTAACAAACTCGTCCATAAAGAAAACATAACCTGACAAGTACATATGTCGTTGCCTCTTTCTTCCTTGAGTATGGAGAATGGTAGATTCTGGTCAGACGACTGACATACCAGACGGTTGAAATTGATACAATCTGCCCCACTGAAGATAAAGAATCGATTCCAGAGAGTGCCACTTGTACTAATATTTTACCAAATTCGTCCATATAATGAAAACAAGACCTGGCAAGTACATACTGTATGTTGCCTCTTTCCTTCTTGAGTTTGGAGAATGGTAGATTCTGGTTAGATGTCTGACTCGCCAGATTGTTCAAATTGAGCAAACGTGCTCCACTGAAGATAAAGAATCGATTCCAGGAAGCGCTACTCCTATTAAGAGTTAACTAAATACTAATAAATAATACAAAGCGTGACAAGTACATCTGGACTTTTGCTCTTTGAATATGCAAAATATAGTAGAATCTGGCTAGATGTTATACTTTCCAAATCGTTCAAATCGAGCTAAAACGTATAAACAGAGTTTGAAGAAGGGATCTTTTTCGTTAAAGTGCCTATAAACCCAACATGGGTTTTTAATTGATGTAAGCTAGCTAAGAATGGTAGTACTAAATTTCGAATAAGTGTTTAGAGTAGACTTTTAGTTAAGGAAATATAATGGTTAAAAGAAAATTTGCGCATCAGGAAGGCCTGGATCCCAGGAATACACCGTTTTCACTGTATACTGTGAAACCAATAGGTTTTTCTTTCCAATTAGTTGAACAATAGGTCATCTTAAAAGTAATATAGAAGATGTGTAGGTCTAATTCATTCTTGAGTACTCATAGCAATCTAGAATAGTCATTTTCTGGAGATATATTCCTGGGATCTAGGCCTTTTCTGACGCAACTTTTTTTCAAAAAATGCTCACTTTTAGTCATAATATCTTAGAAACTGCAATACATACTGAAATCTAATCTGTAACATTTAATCTCTATTCAAATCTTCAAAAATCGATTTTGGGTTTATAGGCACTTTAATAGACAATTAGGGGGAGGTGTCATATGACAAATATTCCTAGACAATTCATTGGTTCGAGACGCCAATTCAATTTTGAAACAAATTTTAATAATATTAAATATGTAGTATTTGAATTTACTAAACGTTTTTTACTATATTTACAATCTGGGGTCATTACATATACGTGCATGTAGTTCTGTTAGAATTTTATGAGGGAGCAAATCACGTATTTAGATTTCTTGAATAAAGATTAAAGAAAACTCCGAAAATCATTTTCTTGCAAACCCAAGATTGGAGTTATCAATACTAAAGCAAAGTACGGTGATATTTCAACTTTATTGCAAAGTTCATCGTTATTTATGAGACCAAAAAAGCGAAAAAAGACAAAATTCCAAAAGAAGATCGAAGCAATCTTATTTACGAATTCTCTTGCCTGGCTGTTCTGAATCATACATTGGTAAAACAACGAAACTTAAAAACAAGACTACCTGAACACGCTAAAACTGACACCAGTAACAGTGCCCTTTCCGATCATCTCTCGACATGTGACAACGCCAAACATCTACAAAACACTACAGCTCGATTACTTCCTGTATTATTGATATAAACTCTCAGGCATCTTTGTAAATATTCATTTGGTTTGACAATGGCTTTGCAATGAAGTCGAAATATCACCGTACTTTGTGTCAAAATTCTTGTTGGTATTTATAATTCAAATCTTCAGTTTGCAAGAAAATGATTTTCGGAGTTTTCTTTATTCTTTATATTTTATTAAATTGTCGGCTGGTAGTGTGTTTTAGATTTATTGATTCCTAAGAAAATCGTTGTGCATGCTAATGTCTAGGTTTATGTCAGTTTGTGTGCTTCGTCACCACTTGTCTATTGTACATTCACGCAAATAAAAGCGGTTGACTTTGGTCACTCACTGGCGAGATATATAATGAAAGTTTTGTTAGCATAAATCCAAAATAATATAATAAATTGCGCTTTAGATCAATATTATTTGAGTGTTGCGTTTGTTTTTGAGGCACCCAGTGTATCACAACGAGCCTGATCCTCAAACGCAAATAGCTTGCATGGGAAAAACGCAATCTTTTTCCTGAGGCTGTTCATCACCAAGCCTAAGGTGTCATGCCCTTGTTCGCCAGTTTGTCGGCCAACATCGTAAGAAGGAAATGCTGTGTTTCCCTATTACATCCACCAAATGCGCTGAACACGACGGGAGTGAACGACCCATGTACCCTTGGATTATTCTTTGGTTGTAGTGGAGTTTTTTACGTACGAGTTGAAAACCCCAACGTCAAAAAATGGCAATTGTCCCATCTCCCAGAAACCTCGCAGAAATTGGCACCGAATTGTTACTGGGTGATAGAGGTTTCCCCGAAGTTGGAGTGAATAACGGTTTAATCTCACTTGTGATATTAAACAATAGACAAGTTAGAGTGGCTGAAAGTGGCTCAATAGAATAGGCACGTGGTGAAGAAGCTTCATGCACAAACTTACCTAACTCAACATGACTTCCTACAGCTTTCTTCTAAGATGTATCTTGTTTTTCAATTTTTCTCGGTTTTCAAGGTACTCTCACATCGGCAGGGTCACGAAAAATATTTAATTTGTGAAATAGAAAGCATTAATTTATTGTTACAAAGAAGAATATAGACAAACAAACACACACTTCCAGAATAAATTATAAAGGGTTTTTAGATTGTTAACCCTGTCAATGACGTCGCTTAATAAGATTGAAATTATATCTAACATGACGGCATGCATGTGGACATTTTCAAGCGATAATATCTTGAAAACCAAGAAACATGTAAGGAAAACCTGGAGTTAGAAGTTAAACCACTGTTTTATTTCACTGTGTTGGAGTCACTATTTCTTGCTCAAAATTAACTTTTTAGAACTTCAGAGAATTCAGAAATGTTCTTTTAGGAAACGATTGACCTTCAACAAGCAAGTTCCCAAAAATGTTGACCCTCAATTCTTCACTAATCCAGAGTTAAGCTAATCGAGCTTTAAAATTAGGCTTGATAGTTGGTACATTTCTGTTTTCCCTGGGGCAGGGCACAACACGACTTGCTGAAATTTTGTAGGGGTCATACATCCCATACACCCACCCCCCCGAGCGCCGCCCCTGAAACTGTTAGACAAAATAGGGTGTAGTTTCCCGATATCTAGATATAGTTTAATCACCTTACAAGCGCAAAAACGCACAGGTTGTTCAGACATACATGAACAATGTGTTGCACCCACTGACCTGTATATATTTATCTGGACTGAGTGCTCGCGGCCAAAATGTGTCCGCACGAGAGATGACGAATATAGGTCTCAGACAACCGCATGCCAACATTTGTTTTTGTTTG
>JAOTOK010057406.1:1211-13560 GCA_025770025.1 Virgularia gustaviana
AATTCTGAAGGTCTGTACGCCGGACAGCTATGAGTCGCGTCAATTTACAGAAGTTGATCCGATGTTTGGTTAGCGGCGAAATACACTTTCAAACAAGCCATTCAACAAAATTACCGCTCCGTACTTCCATTCAAATTTCTGTTCAGTTGAAGTCAAGTAACCGGAGTGTCAAGCTATCGCAGTTTTTTCTCACTTGCATGAAATCCCAGTTGGTTATAGACAAAACGAACTGATTTATGAGGACTCAGCGAGTAAGTCATGCTTAATCGAAATATGATTAAATATTGTTGGGATATTACAATTGCACGGGCTGACTGAGAATAGAAAATTAGATTTCTAATCAAAAGTAATATCTCAAATTAATATGTTCACCTCAATTGCAATATTGCTAAACCTAGACAATACTCCGTATTTTGGTTGAAAGTACATTACATTGTCGCGTATTTTTTTTAAAGCCCAAATTGATTTGAGACCGGCTAAATTAAGAAATTTGTTATGATTTAGTTGACATTTCGAGCCCTTATGAACCAATCGGTTTGATGAAGGAGTTTCGCTCAAAATGTCAGGAACCTAACAAGATCTGCCAGTCCACCATCTTTCTGGCTTTTTCCTCACACTGCTTACACGATAATTACCCCCCAACATTTTCTGGCGGTTGTTTTTGTTTTTAAAAACTTGCTCCGGTCAGAGAAATTGATATTGATATGTATGTTATTACCGGGTAAAATCATTCATCTGTTTATAAAACACTAGTCATAAAACGTTATAACCAAGAGCCAATATAATGGTATCACTGATACCAGTTAGGTCTTTGGTGTCAACAGGTTTAGTTCTATATATCTATGGTATTTCACTGGTGTAATGCCAATGATAAACAGGAAACTGGAGAGAACCCTAAACGTTTTATCGAGTATTAATCACAAGGTTGCCTTATTTATAAATACGCGAAGTTTTTTTTATTAAATAGAACCAATAGAAAAAACATTTTAAATTTGATAGCCACTTTTGTTTTCAGTTACAAACTCCGTCAGTCGATACGTGACTCGTGGTTTACCTTTGAATATGATGCTTTAGGGTAACATTAAAGATCCGTTGTATCGCGCTTGGAAAGATTTAACAAGAGAACCGTTATAAATCGGTCTCTAGGATCAACGAGTTCTTCTGCTGATCACCCGATGTTATGATATGACAGAGTAAAGTGATTTAAATTCCGATCATCGGTCGCTCACGGCTGGGAAAAGGTAAATATAATATTATTTTTTAGGTCAGTCTGTTCCTCTTGGAGTTTTATTAATATTTGATGCACTGGTTTAATTTTCGTGGGATAAAAATAACAATGTATAGAGCAAGGGTTGTTATGGGTTAATATGATATATTGATGTTATTACGGGTCGCGTGTTGCGCAGTATGGCGCCAGTAATACTACAGCTATATTACCTACCTTTAGGTGAGACGAGAAATTTGACCTTTAAGGGAGCTTTCGCAAGCTGAAACATTCTTGCTGTTCGTTCAAAAGTTATCGGAATGGAAGCGAGCGTGAAAGAGCGTAGTAGTCGTCGTCGCCGCCAGCTGGAGAGCCTCTCGTTTTGATTAGTTCTGCAATAGAATAACAACACGGAGATATAATTGGGTCGATATGCCACCTAATCAGTTAACAAACAAACTTTGACACACACGTGATACGCCAGCTTCCGTTTCTAATACCGTGGTACATTGCGAAGTGACACGAACAGGGTGTCTTTGAAGGCCGCAAGGGGTTTGGAAAACAGTAAAGTCCCCGTAAAAACTGTTGAGATTTTAGTTGTATAAGGTTTTAACCCCGTATATTTGGGGACGGTTATTAACTCTGGCAAACATCGTCCAACTGATTTTTTGGTCAAAACATCGGCATAAAAGTATACACGCACATTTGACAGTTCAACCTATTGACTTTGCATTTCTCATCACCTACACAGCACCAAAACTTTGCTCTGATGAAAGAAAAGACTTTCACCTCAGTAACACTATACACCTTTGATACATTCACATTGCCTACACAGAATTACAACGTTTTAGTTGTTCTGATAAAGGACTCAGCCATTTCACTTAGCAACAGTATACACCGACGTTCGACAGTTCGCTACAATTTCCTACGGCACTGCACTACAAGGCCTTTGCTCTGATGAACTGACTCTATCTCAAAACGTCAGGAAAACTAAACGACACTATGCACGTTTTGCTTTCACCACCATTTTGCATTTTACTTTGCATTTCACACTGCCTAAACGTCATTAGCTAGCTACAACTTTGTTTTGACCAAAGGACTTTCACTCAAAACGTCATTAACACTATTAATTAAAATTGAAAGTTCACTATTTGAACACCATAACTTTGCTCTGATGAAAGACTTTCACTAAAAACGTCAACAACATGCACTATACACGTTTGGCAGTTCATCATCATTTTACTTTTGACTGGTATTTCACATTGTCTATACAACACCACTACTTTGCTCTGATGAAATACTTTCATCCAAAACGCCAACAACGCTATGCACGTTTGGCAGTTTACTACCATATTTTACTTTAGACTTTTTTATTCCACATTGGTTACAGGCAGCACAACTTTGTATGCTCTGATGAAAGACTTTCACTTAAAAACATTAGCAACACTATAATAATACACCAGCATTTTATTTTGGAAATTGTATATTTACGTTATAGTGTGAGTCAATAAAATGTTGCTTGACTGTGTTTTATGAATATTGACATCAAATTTCTCAGTCTTGTACTGCTCATCATCAATATTCTTGATAAATTATTACATTATATTGCACCACACAAAGATAAAAATACTCTTGCCATAGATAAATTTAAAAAAGAACATTCCTATTAACGATTGTGCAGACATACTGACGTCAATGGGACATGAATTGATAGAAGTGAAAAGCCAACAAAAATCTACCAAAACTCAACCGTTATAACCCAAACAAAACACAACAAATAAAAATTCAACCAAAACTCAATCAAAACTCAACAAAAACACAGCTAAACCTCGACGAAACCGAATCTCCATACTTTAACTAAATCGTTATTTAAGAAATCAAAAAGCTTATACTTGCGTGTTTTTAGTGAGTTATAGCCTATATATAAGATAGCTATTGGACGAACGCGAGAGAAGTGTGTTTTCCAAAACTTCCAGAATGTTCCCCAAACATCCCAACTGCATTATAATAGCTCACAAAAACGATACTATGAGCTTTTTACTACTTTTATCAAGACAGTGTATTATTTAGTTGAGATACACGCTTTTATTAACCAATCAGTGAAATTACGAGATGGTGCACCCTCTTATGTTATAAATGTAGCTACTTTTTAACATTTCCCTCTAGAAAGTTCAAATTCGTCTCATCAATAGCGACATACTGTATATCGTGAATAATTTAGGGAGTCTCGTAGTAATCTACTTAATCCTCGATAGATAAATACAATTTTGTATAGTTACGTTTGTTTCAACAACCTATAACAACAAAGTTGATCAGCAAATTAAAGTGTGGCTTTAGTCATAACTAAATCAAGTTCTCATTAAGGCCTCGTTTATACTAGCAATTTTCACAGCGATTTTTGTCGCCGTTTTATGACTTAGATCAATGTTAACCCAAAACTTGGTCAGCATTGGGAACCGTCTGCTCACTATTCTTAGGTAATCATTACATAACATCGGTCAGAATCAGATCTTAGCAAAAATAATAGAAACTCAAGGCAGAAAAGGTGGAGTCAAGGTGAACTTTTCCCGATACAATTAGCTACAACATGCAGAGACCTATTTTGGTTTGCGAAGACAAAAGTCTCGACATCCAACGATAAAGTCTATGTTGTTTTTTGGCAATTCAATTTATGTTGTGTTATCGTCTGTTTGCTGCAATAATAAATATTTAGAGTAAGTAATTTGTGAGATAAAAGAAAGACAATCATCGAAACAAATTGCTTAATTACTACAACCACAAACTGAAAATTGCCTAGAACGTCGAAAAAAGGCTGCAATGACTTTGCGAGAGTTAATGAATATATAGTTTACAAATACAGAAACGTCAGGCGTAATGCAGAACGTACAAAAAATAAGGATAACCGTTTGAAATTAATAGGACAGATGTTTTGGGAAAAATGCAGGTGCATAATTGCAAATACGTAGCTAATATGAATATAACTTGCTTTCATTAATGATTACATTTCAATGTGGAGGAAGATCTGTTTTTTCGAAATTCACTGAAAAGAATTGGTTACAATGATGACTCTAAATGGCAAAAACGTACCTCGTACAACAATTATGAATTATTAAGATACCTGCCAAAAATTATAACAGTATAGCTACGTTTGCAGGCTACAAAGAATCGAGGCGACTTTGGGCCTTGAGGCATAGTACATAAGAAGAAGTCAGCAGTATGTAACGTGGGCTCTTTAGCTTTGTTCACATTGAAACAAGAATTATAGGCCTGACGACCCGCGTAATGTGTAAAGGTGCCGGCTTGAAGCAATGAAGGATGATCCTTACTGGACCTCTAGGAAGAACAGTTTAGCTAGAACTGATAGAGTTATTCAGTATAACCAGTAGTAGTATAACACTATAGACCAATGAAGGATGATCCTTAATGGTCCTCGTAGACCCAGAGAAAAACAATTTAGCTATATTTGATATATTAATAATGCAAACATATACATGGACACTTTATCAACATGCTGTTTTCTTACTACTGTCAATATACAGTAAACGTATATCCTGTGTACATCCTCCATATTACGCCGTTTCGATTTTTCTACTGCAGAGTCGCTAAAATTGAAACCAACTTTGAAAAAAGCGACAAATATGAAGCCGAAAAGCGAAATATGCCTATTCAAAATAATTTATCGGTGCCCAAATATCAAGATATACATTTTTAATTGTAGAAGAACTTTATTCATACAAAAATACCAAAAATGGTATGTCGAAATACATTATAAATATAAGAATGTATAATAATATACACACGTTAACGATTATTTGGCCTTCGAAATGACTCTTTATATTTCACTGAAGTCAGCGTGTACATTGAATGTTATTTTCATCTCATGGTATACAGAAAATTGTTATAAAATTGATGCCTTTCAAGCGGGGTTTTTCTCTGAAAAAATTGTTTACATTGTAATATTGTAATGCACAAATGTCTTTTTAATAAGTACATTAGCATTGCAAGCAATCATAATACTATATTGTTCATTCCTACCAATACATGCATGTTGTAAATATTTTATAAACCTGTAGTAGACGTCTGCTTAGGGTCGTGTGTCACACGGTGAAATTTGTTCATGCAACTTGTCTCGCAAAGCTTATCCCTCAATGCATGTCCAGAGTAAAAAGTCACTCATGATACAACGTCGAATATGTGGAGTTTTGTCGGTTAAACATCACTTGGTCAGTGTTGCGAGGCAAGTTGCAGGAAGTTACCCGAGGCTTTAGTATAGTCAATAAAAAACCTCGAAAATATACAATCAATAATTACAAACTAAAGGAATACCAGTGATAAGGATGAAGCCACCGCGCAAACTTTCTTTGTTTTACTCTTCGTCGTCTTTCAACCAAATAAACTGAATAGCTTTTTCTCGGCGCTCAAAACACTCGCCACAGCAGTGAATAATACTTCTCTTTGCGTATGTAATAATATTTATTTCGTAAATTGTTTTTTTCACATCAAACATGTACATCAAACATGCACATAAATTTTCAATTTTGACAGTTTGTTTTTAGCAACGGCATGACAATACACAAACTGCAGCCGAAATGTTCAGTTGTTATGAAAACAGACATGCAATTAGTTTCTAACCCATTAACTACATATAATCATAACAAGAATGGGAAGAAATGTTTTAGAATGTAGACCATGCAGCTTCAGCAAGCTTCACAATGCATACACTGTATTGCCATGACATAAACATTCTCGTCGTTCAAAAACAGTAAAATAAGCAAGCTTGCAGTTTTGCTGCCTCACCGTAAAACACCGCAAGAGTTCAGACCAGCTTTTTGACAATTCTTCGACAACTATGGCTCACTTATACGTTCAATATTTCACTGTTATATATAAATATTAAATACAGACGATTTCGCTTGTGGATTTTGCTATACATGGCGTCAAGAGCTATCACAGGTTTGAAACTCTTTCTAACTCTTCAAACTGAAGTCAAGAACTCGACGTGTTCTGCCTGGCTAGTTGATCTTACTTATCAGTGAAAGAGCTCCCCCAAGGAAAGGGTTTGGACATCTCCTTAACTCTCTCCAAAGCGCATCTTGCCTACTTTTAATACTCCACTTAGCCTATAACACGAGTCGCGTTTTCTATCATAGCGAACCCTAACTCAGTCAAGCTTCGACGAAGAGTTTAAGTTCTCCTACCTCCTATATAACTACAGTCGACATTCTAGCGTAATGTCCGGCATAAGACAATTGTACTGCCATGTAGTGATGGAGCTCTCGCCGCAGAAAAAAGAGTTAAAATTAATATTTTCTTATAATAACGCATTTCCATTCTCTTTAGCACCACGTGGATGACTTAATGTTATCCTGAGGGGAAAGAACTCTTGCAAGTAAATAATTCACAGCTTGTTTGCTCTACTGAATAGGTTTTTCTCGGTAGTAGTTTTATCAGTAGAAACAGCTCTAATGGTGGACAAACTTTACACGGCATTGCTGGGCAAACTCAAGTATGTACAAAATTGCGGCTGCATAGTTCTATACTCGAGTTATAACTGCTCTTTTAGTGATCTTATTATCAACTACTCGTGTGACGCACTTGTACATGCAAAAGCAGATTAAAATATACAAATTAATCAATTACCTTCAGTTGCAGTTGGGTTCGTGCTCGCCGCAAATTGACGCAAAGACTCGTGAGAGTAGAGGAAAGTTTAACGCAGAGAGACACGGCGGTGAGCGATGTCGCTGTTGACTTTTGATGTGTCAAATTCCGCAGAGCCAAACCATTTATCCATAATTAATAACACAATATTATTATGCAAGAGCAGCAGCAGTAGCAGTAGTAGTAGCGGTGGTAGTACCAGTGTAGTATGTGATCAACTCATAGTACAGTCATGCATGCAGGCTGCTACGCGCGCTATCTACACCATCGTCTCGGTCGTCATGGTAACGCTATATATGACGTCACAACACGCGCGTCTTTGCCCCTTATCGGCCGTTGGGAATCGAGATAAGGTATGTGTTGTAAGCAACAGTCTTATCTTAGCAGTGGCTTATGAATGGGAATTTTCATTGCTAGCAAGATCGATACAAACAAGCCGACCGCGATTCTGCATGGGACGTGCAGTGAGAGTTCAAACATTCCCTCGAGCGCTTATAGGACTTTTTGGTCATATGAACCGCTATGAACAGAGACAGAGAAATAATCAAACACAAAACCCTCGCAATCTAAGAAAATTTCCCCCCAAACTGTAGGGGGGAGGGGCAGCACGTGTGATATAAGCAGAACCTTTTCAAAAGTTCTTTGTTTAACTTTTTTCTCGCTGTGATAAGAGCCTTATGTAAATAAGTTGTGAGAGGACAGGCCCAACATGCTTAATGCTTAATAAAGTCAAAACCCGACAGGTAGTGCATCGCAATGACTAACTACTGCGCTGAGATGTTTAAAACAGCCGTGTATTAGTGTGGCTATATAAGGCTGTTTAATTTTACTAAGTTGGAATAAATATTTTTTCCTTCAGATAAAATATTACATAAAGACTTCAAAAATTCTAAAAGACTGCATCGCAGGCTCAGCAACATTCAAACGAGAATGTCAGTCGATCGATGGGAACTGGGATGTAATAATGTATTTATTAACATGAGAATTTTCTTAAAATTTAAGACAGCATTGCCATCTTTTCTGACATATTGTTTTAACTTCAGTAATATTCAATAATAGGAAATGCACAGGCCAGCAAGCAAATGACTTAAAAGCGGTTTTCAGCTTGTCGGATTTAAAAACTTGAAAACGTCGAGTTGACGTTTTCATGTGTGGCAGAATTTCCCTTTGACAAATGACAATCACTTTATGGCATCATCTCCGTCGGATGTCGCCATGACACATGACAATTTCTCTCTTTTTGTTAAACAGAGAAAAAACAGTACGTTTCTAAAAACTCAGTATGCATTATGATGTCATAAATATGGCACTATGCATATCGATATCAAAAATTATATTGAAATACTATACTGAAATTATATATATAACGAACGAAGCAAGGTAACAATGTTCTATATTCGCCGTACCCTATAATTTTAAACAAAATTCTACAAACTTGGTTCTTCATCCTTTCAAATGATCTTAATCAATATACATGTCTACTGTATAGCTACAATAAAATACATTTCCTGTCATATAAGCACTTCAGGTTTTGTACTCCAAATGCATACAAATATCACTATAATACAAATTTCCTTAACTTCTTCATCAAAACTCAACTGTTTTGTTTCATGAAGTTATCTTGAAACGCAAACATCCGGGACCTACATACACAATTTTTCATATCTCTAGTTATGGAAAAGCCTCTAGTTTCCGCATTTATGCATAATATTAACACACACAAAGATTTCGATTACTTTATACCAGATATGATGCAGCTACTGTTTTGAAGTGGGTTCGTGACATTGTATTTCTTACAATAGTAATAAAAAGAAATTGTATATGCAATAAGCTATTTTAGAAGTCAACAATATAATATTAAAGTACCTATATAAAGTCAAATGAAATTCTGTATATTTAAAACGACATGCAAAATATTAAACAGGAAAAAACTTCAGCTTCGTGGTCTTTTGGTTGGAAAAATTATTTGACGGCCTTGACGTCATTTAAGGCAATGCAACTGAGATTGTGTTAAGAGGCAAAAAGCCTTAAATGACGTCAGTTCTGGTAACGTAACGTTACCAGCAAAAAAGAGTTAAAAGACCATGAAGCAGACGTTCTCTGTCTTTTGCATTTTGTTTTGAAATGTGCTAAATATCACAAATATACTGAATTTCATTTGGCTGCATTTTAATCCTTGCGGCTGGACTGGAAACTACTCCGGTTCACAACTTCACCGGCTAGCTAGGTAGAGTTCTCTGATTAGCGAAGCCTGGACTACTTACTACATACTTCGGCAAACATTTGAGTATGTTGCTGCGACACACAACTTAAAAACAAGCTGGCTATGTAGGAAATCCTCGGCGAGTTATACCGCACAAAAGTGCTGCCCACATGCACTGCTATAACGAGACTATATAACAATGAACGGAAGCAAGTCCACCGACATCATGTCCAAATTGTCCCCTCATAACAAACCGTGGTCACCGGCTTGCGAAATCTCAAGTAGCTTCTTATGAAAAAGCTTTTGTATCAGCCGGGGGGGGGCGTATCTTATGGCAAACCGAACCTTTTGATCAATTTGAGCGTTGCATCGTGCGATAGAAACTATTAGACTATAATACCGGATTTGATGTTGGACCATTTCGAAGCATCATTAAGCGTTGCTTTTGAAGAATATAATGATGCATATTTCATTGAAAACAACAATGAATTGGCAGATAAAACTTGATTACAACTACATTGCCTGAATCATCATTTCTTAGCATCACCATATAGAGCCAATCGATTGCAAAAATATTCCTATAGGGGAACATTTATACAGTCTTAGTAGGGCCTCGAATCGAACTGAAACTCGAATTACTATAAACACAACATATTTCTCAATTATCTACAATTGATCAAGTCTAAATGCCAATATTAGTTCTTAATATACTAGTTATAGTTGTATTCTTAACAAGTGGTTGTGGTTGAATCAGAGAATCAAAACGACACTCAAAGTACTATCGCAATATTCTTCCCAAATAGATGAAAATTATATAAAATAAATCATTGATGTACAAATGTACCGAATATTTATACATTAATAACTATGACTCACACGCAGTTCGACTAAATCATCAACGTAGATTACCAAAAATAACGTATGACGTTGTAAATGTTAATATTTTACGCATATATATCGATGCAAGCTAGCGATCTTTAAAAAAGAAAACCAAAGTGTGGGCCACGGAATACCGGAGATCAGTCCGAGCTAGGGGATATGTTATTTGGCAAACATTTTACAATACCCCCAGCTGAATTCAGTTTTGGCATTCAACCAAGCAAACAGAAACAAATCAATAAATTGAGCACAATTAAAAAATCCTCGTTTTATAAAATATTGCATTCGTAAATACCATGATATACCATTGCTAGGCATATATGTTAATATTTAAGCAATTTATATCTGATCCATTTCGCAACTGTAATTGACGTTTAATATTTTACTTAGTTAATATCAGGTGATTTTGGTTTGTGTGGACGAGCTATCGCACGATATGGTTCTATCTATCTACTCAGTCTAACAGCAAGTATTTTATAAATTAACGGGACTCAAAATAATATCTCACATTAAAAGGATTAAAAACTTTCTCCGTGACGGTTCCTCGAATGCATTCGACTAGATAAACCTTAAGACGAGTCGTTTTCTCTAGACTATAGTAAAATATTTTCCCCTGGCTATACACAAAGCACTTTATTTATTTATTATTTATTTATTTCATTTTGCTGACTTTCTCTTGTCAAGGAAAGCTGGTGCGCAGAAAATGGTAAAAGGTATCTTGTTTACTCTTTCCCGCCAACTGCATGTCTACTTTTATATTTTTTCAGTCGAACAACAGACGATTTGACTTGTCTAAAAGAGATTCCTCAGAGGAAAACAGTAATTTCTACAATTTTCTCTCCATTCTTTCGTTCAATATAATGTTATATACTCAGTGTATCAACGGATCGTTTGAATTATCAATGACAGAAGAGTTCGCGATGGCTGGAAAAACGAACCGTAACAGTAATAATTTTGTAAAATAAAGTATTTTTTTCAAACGTAGTATATGTTGTCTTTTCATATGCCCAACCGTATACAATGCAGTACCACGGGCACTATATTACTGCACTATAATATACACAAGCTTAGTCGACCATTGCATTTATTCAAATGTTGCTTGTTCATATATTAAACTCATTTGTTCACAGCATGTTGATTACGATTTTCGTATAAATATGCTCTATATATAATCTTAATTTCGTGCAAGCTCGTGTAGCCCTGTCTACTCGACAATTTCTAGAAATGAGCATGCCATAAAGCACATTTACAGCAGGTAGCAATTGACTGAACCTAAAACAGCAGATAATGCATGGACAGTTTGAGTTTCATTTGACAAAACCACAGTCGCTATCTAAGCTGATTTTGCCAGAAATATTTATAACACTATCCAAGTTCGATGGCAACTAGAGCTTTATATATAAATATATGTTTTAAACCATATTAGCCCGTGGGCTAACGTTAAATGTGGAAAAAACAGGCTTGGATCATTTCAATTTCATTTATGAGTTCAGTACTACAGTTGTTACAATACAACTTGTGTTGTCAGTTTTAATAATATATACATCTAAACACTCACACTTGTCGGTTGACAGCTCAATCCTTAAGAGTTAAGTTCTTCTCTGCACTCAAACAACAAACCAATATCGTAATCTTGTACGTCCACAACACTTGTCCAAGAATGACAGCATATAAGCAACGATATTTTGAACGAGAGGCAGTGCGTTTCAAACGTCTTCAAGCGGCCACCGACAGTTCACAGCAGCATCCCCCCAGCCACCTACCGCTATGGAAACAATGAGCGTAGGCCGATGTATAGATTATACAACGTTTGTACAAGTCGTGGGTGTATAATATCGCTTTCTCCTGCATGACAAGATGTTCAACGGCTTGTTGAATTAGGCTAATTATTGTAGAGTAATTTTGTGGTTGTTTTTCTTAAGTAAAGTAACTTGCATGTTGACTGGATTACAAAACGGAGTGTGCCGGCTACCAGAAAGGCACTACGTACATTCGTGTAATTAAGAAATTTGAAATTTGAAGGCAAGTATTTGGAAGCAAAAAAACAATATTAATATAGCATGATTTTTAAGGTA
This sequence comes from Virgularia gustaviana, assembly GCA_025770025.1. Taxonomy (NCBI): domain Eukaryota; kingdom Metazoa; phylum Cnidaria; class Anthozoa; order Scleralcyonacea; family Virgulariidae; genus Virgularia; species Virgularia gustaviana. Next base: position 13,231 of record JAOTOK010057406.1, read on the forward strand.
GTTCTTAAAGGAAACTTCACCTGAGCATTCTATGATTGCATGTTAAAATAATTTAAAATGGAAAAGTAGCTATACTGATTTGGAAATCTTTGGGGGGAAACGAGGAAGTATACTGCAATTTTGTAAAAGATTATTAGTTTACTTCTCTCGTTGGCATATTCAGGTTTGTTTAAAATGCAAATGTCATTTGATTGCAGAAGACTACGTGAGAAACTCGCTACATTTATCTAAAACAGTTTTGGCCTACAGAAACTCTTAAGTAAAGGGTTAGTTCGTAAATATGACACCGTGATCCCCGAGGCTGGTGATCCCTGAGGGGGGAGGCAGGTG